>JAWWEQ010010264.1:0-43049 GCA_035583055.1 Torymus tubicola
AAAACTCAAAGGTCAATAGGGCTGAGATGAATACTACAAATTCTTTAGAATATACGTACTCATATCGCGTATAGACCACGCGATTGTTAAACAAAACGCTTTCTCTCGTTTCACGATCGTCCGCTGCATGCAGTTTATTCACTCTCCTGTTCCTGTGTTCTATACCTCGTATAACCGCGCGCGCGCGCCTCCGCACACGATATTTCACGGACGCATATATGTATAGGGGTCCCTCCCTCTCGTTAGCCATTCGCATCGGCACACTACACACATATATATATATACATATACACCGAAATAGCCAAGCACGCGGGTAAGCATTCGAATTACTCTCTCTCTCTCTCTCTCGCCGGTGTTGGAATAATAAGCCACGCGCGTTCGCGTTTACGACAGAGCACAGCGCGGTGCGCTCTGGAATTAATCCAGCTTGAGCGCGCGCGTGGCGGTAAAAAAGAAGTTGTTTTAACTGCGCGCACCACCAGAGAGAGAGAGAGAGAGATGGGTTTGGCACTGCAGAGAAATAAATAGCGAAAAGGGGGCAGGGGGATAGGTATATAGTAGTAGCTCTGTCGGCGAGGTTCTGGAGATTGTAATTGCTGTTTGCGGATGCCGAGCTCACTTTTTTGTTGGTTTTTTCTTCTCTCTCTCTACGGAGAAAAGAAGAAAGAAGGATGAGGAGGATGAACGTTTTAGCGGGAATGAAAACGTTTGAAAAAGCGATTGGCTGATTAAAAGAGGTCGAGAATTGGTACGATGCTGCTGCTGCTTTTCGGGAAATGAAATTTAGCAATCGCGGTGTTGTCAGGGTTTGTTTTTTCGTATATAAAGTGGGTTAATTAAGGTGAGATACGTGCGGGTTACCGTAAAGTAATATAGTATACCATGGGTCGATATCAGCTAAAAATGTTACCGCATAGAAGGATGCGTAGATAGATAGAGACGAGGAATATATATTGGTCATCCGACGCTGATATACACAAATTTTCCCTTCGCTCGTATACACACATCCGACCGCTCTATCAATCTTCGACGGTAAAGGATCGCTCACGTGTCTCGTATACGCGCTGAAATTTTCGTCAACCGCAGGCGTGTCTTGTATCACGTTGGGACGCGTGGATGAAGCTGTGGAATTTATATATGTATGCTGGTGAGGGAAAGATTGGGTGTCATAATTCTTATATATCAGATAAAATGTATATACTTATTTGAAAGCTTTTTTAATTAGAAAAAAAGGGAGTAAACATTCAGGTAACGTGAATTTTATTTATACGAGAGAAAAAGACAGACCGTGTAGGTAAAAATGGCAACAATCGACAAAATTCAAACAAACAACCAAACCTCTTCACATCTACCAAAGCACACACACGCATGCAGTCACTCGCTGTGTTTCCTAAACAATCTCTCCCGCAACATCCCGAACAAAGCGCACTTCTCTCTCTCTCTCTCTCTCAACCACCATCGACGTTTCCCGATTCCACACCACATACACACCCATCGCTCTCTCTCTCTCAGCATCGACCGTCATCGGCCGGAAAATTCAACGGAAGCGAGAATAGACCGTATATACGCGCAGTTCGCTTTGATCGACACGCGAGATTCGATCTCACTCTCTCTCTCTCTCTCTCTCTTGGTCACTCGACAATCCCATTACCGTGACGCCGGACGTTATACGTGTACGTGGACGCATACCAGTACCTATAGGTTGATGCGCTTTTTCCCCAAAAAACTGTATGTACAAGCGGTTGTGTAACTCTCGGTATAGATTGCACCCAAAAAAAGAAATAAAAAACGTAGCGTGTACTCGATCTCGTTTCCTCCCTTTTTTCTTCTTTCATTTCGATTAAAAAAAAAGAAAAAAAAAGAAGAAAAAAAAGGAACTCAATTCGCTTCGCGACGAGTGTAAAAGTCAGTTCACGTATACACTGCACTCGCGTTATATTGTTTTCCCGTTGACCGTCTTTTTTTCTTCTTCTTCTTCTTCTTCTTCCTCTTCCATCCCCACGTATAACGTCGACGTCGAAAGACGATCGATTCGTATATAGCAGCGATCACGGAATCGGGACACGCGTCCTCTACGGATTACGCTCTGCTACCGTGTGTAGTATATATAGCGTTGGTGGTAGTATATAGAGAGAAAGAGCGATATTACCTGTCTCGTCGCGGTGGGTTTGGATTTTTCTATACGAGCGTGAGGGATAGAGAGAGAGAAAGAGAGACGTGGTTTCATCACGCGGTGTCGGTTCGGTTTAGAGGAATTAAGGGGAGTCGAGTATGTGTGTGTGTGTGTGTTGTAGTGGTAGGAGGACTGATTCTAGGTTGTTTTGGAATTATAGGGAATCGTGGGTGGAATTGGATGGGTTCTCTGTTGAGGGGTTGTTTGGTAACGAAAACAATAAGTTACAGGGTTATCGGTTTTTTCATTCGTTACTATACAATTTTTTACACTAAAGGATAATAAAAATGAACGAACCTGTTTTGGTAAATTCGCCTTCATTTACCATTAATTATTCATAATAATAGAATTATATATAAATATGTATAAATATTCTGTTCAATTTCATTAAATTTCGAAGATGAAAATACACGTGGTACGATGTCCTACCTTAAACAATAATAAAAAAGCAATAAACTCAAACACGTACATTGTATAATTAATTAAATTACTCTCGCCAATCAGCCATAGCGTAACCCTTGCCCTTTGAAATATCCCAAATAAATTATAACCTGCACACACACACACACACACATTACCCAAATAATTCCTCTGCGCATCGGTCGTCGCGCTGCAATTGTTTAAAATTAATATATCAAATATTCCCCTCTCCTCTTCCACCGTTCGGTCAATTTAAATAAAACGATTTTCCCAATGTAACATCCAACCCATATACACACACATACGTATATAACGTAAACTTCACGCGTCGGTCAATCAAACTGCACGCGCGAACAATCGCTTCTCTCTCACTCGTCGCGCGCTCAATTAATTCAATCGAAAAGACGAGCAGCAGCAGCAGCAGCAATGCGCGTTTGCCTGGAAAATCGATTTCCCTCTCTGGTGTGGTGTCCTGCAAACATTCGCGCCTTGTATAATCCACGACGGCTGTCGCGCTACTGGAAATCTTTGTCAATACGCCCGCGAGAGAGAGAGAGAGTGCAATAATGCACACGCGAAAGAGCGACGACCAGTAGTATATAGCGAGCTCGGGAGGAAGGGAAATTTCACACGCTTGCGCGCGTATACGGAATGGGAAAACTATCGGTTTTCTGCCGTAGTTTATACGGGAAAAGGAGAGGAGAGAGAGAGAGAGAGAGTAGGAACTTTGTGACGTGCGGTCTGAAATTCGTCTGAATAGGTGTAGCAGTTGCAATGATTAAAGTGGAGTGTTAGAAACGAGTGATAGAGAAAAGCAAAGGGTTTTTTTACATACACAGTAGTAGGTATAATTACGATCGATAGAGTTGTAATTTTCTCCACCTTTTTCTCAAGGTAATTAGCTGTTAAAACTCATCGGCTAATTAGTCGTAAAAATTGGTTCACACGCATATATCTAAAATGACACTTAACCATTCACTCATTTCTATAAACAAACGCCTTTAAAAAAAAAAACGCTAGTGAGTATTGAAAATAAAGGAGAATTTTTCAAAGTAGGGTGCAACAACCTACACTACTACTGTCGTAGCGGGATCAGCAGCAGCAGCAGCCGCTCGCTGTCGATAAATCAATTTCCCAGCGAGCGTGGCGTGAAGAGTAACGAGTCGCGGGAAACAAACGATCCCCGATAACGTGAGCGAGAGAGAGAGAGAGTGTGTGGCAGTTCACAGGCGTGTCGGAGGATAGGCAAGCGCTCTTTGCATGTGGGGTGAAGGAACTGTTAAGGTGGTGCGAAGTCTTGAAGGTGAAGTCGAATGAAGTTTATTTATGGCGATGGTGTGTAGTGTAATATATTGTAGAGGAAGTTGAATGTGGTAAAGAAAAAAATTTCGACATTTTAACGTTTTTAATAAAATTCGTTACCTCAACTGTATACCGTAACCCAACAATAATTCAACCAATTCCACAAACCCTATATATATTCACAAAATCGCAATGAAATTAAGCCAGTCGACATGGCAGCGTAAAACGAAATTCCCTCGTTAAATCCTCTCTCTATTTAAAAATACCCGCACCACGAAAAATGCGAAACCGATCCCTTCCACGTTAATTTACAGAACCACATCCGTCACGCCTGCCAGTCACAATTAAACAAAAAAAAAGGTAAAAAAAGCCGAACCAACATCCCCTCCTCGGTATATACATCCGTCTGTATACATTTCCAGAACCGCGTGTTTATTTGAGCATATTTTTCCCTCAACCTTCGTCTTGAAAATCTCCCTTTGCTATGTGCGACCGAGCGAAATTCTACGTTGCGGTGGGAATTAACGTCGCGAGCGTCGGTGATATTGGCAATAACGCGGAAGTAAGTGTTGTTGTGAGTATATATAAAGAGAGAGAGAAAACCGTTACCGTCGTCGTGCGCGCCGAGCCATGAAGTATATATAATGCTATTATCTTTTTATGGAAATTTCTGCGCGCTTGGGTTTGCGAGCTCGATGAGTTATATGAATAGCATAGGCGCGCGAGGACGAAGAAGTGGTTCCAATAAGTTTCAATGAACTCAGTTTAAATTCTTTTCTCCTTTTTGTTCGATAAATAAACGTACCAATCGTTTATAAAATTCATAATTATAACGTTCCAATCAAACTTTTCTCACACACACGATTTTTCATTATTCACTATACTGCTTCACATAAGTATACACACAACTTATACCACTTGCAGCCCGTCACTCTTACCACCAATCCCAATACACACACACACACACACAAGTACATACACGTGTATTACACTCTCTTTTCCTACCTGCAATTTCACCGTCGCGCAGACGCAGCGTCTCATGAATTATGCTCTACCAGGGAAAAGACAGCGCAGCAGCAGCATCCCTTGCAAATTGCGCACGCGGCGCGTCTCAAAAATTCAGGAGCGCGAGTAGAGAGAGCGAGAGAAGCTAGGAAAACAGAGAGAAAGAGTGGCGTATGAAAAATCGCGACGATCGATCGCGTTGAAAATACGTGAGGTGAAAGAAAGAGAGAAAGAAAGAGGTGGTGAGTTTTATCGAGGACTAGAGAATTCATGGATGCTTCCGTGCATGTATGTATGTATATGAGAGAAGAGAAAAGATGGCGTATTTATAGTCAGTTATATGCGCCCACCAACGCGTACAAAAGTGAGAAAAACGCGTAAGAAGCTTTGTTTATGTTCGCGTAAACGTCGGCTGATAATTTTTACCGATAAATTTTCTTTGAAAAAATAAAAAAATATATATATGTATAATAAATCCTCACCTCGACTTCATCAACTTGCCCCTCTCTTTGAAAAAAAATATACACACGTGCGCTGGCACGCACACAACAGATTTCCATAAACTCTCCATTCTGTTTATAAAAGAACCTCCTATACTATACACCCCCTTCTGTGTCCCTTTTTCCACGACTTCATTCGGTATCCCCCCCCCCCCCAAAAATCCGGAATTTCAATAAATTTCCATGCTTATGAAACCCTCCCCTTCTAGCTTTAAAAAAAGAAAAAAGCTAAATCCCGCCACAGCAAATATACGCGTATACACCACGCATCGAAAGAAGGTCGTTGCCTCTCGTCGGTGGCCGAAGACGAGTATGATATTCGAGAGGGGCCCTTGAACTTATTCTCCCTCTCGTTTTCTCTATATATACATATACTCTCAGGTTCCTTACGCGCATAAAGAGTGAGCATCGAATCGATGCCCAAGCTAATCCGCGATTAATTGAGCGTTAGGAGGGGGCGATGGTGGTACGTACGACTGTAAGGCGGCTTTTTCTTCTTCTTCTTGTGTGAGAGGTGAGTCGGCAGGAAAGTTCGTGTAATTCGATTTTTACGATGAGATATGTCTTACGAGGTTGTCGTAAGAACGAGGGGGAGAGAGAGAGGGTGATTCGTACGCGTGTCTTTATGTCGAATAAAGAATTCCGATGGTGGTGAGATTGGTCGATGGGGGGGTTGCGTAATGCTAGGGGGGTATATGTATACATAATAGTAAAATATATAGCTGCCAATGGCAGACGTCTAAAGCTATTTTTTCATAAATATATCGAACTTATTTATTCCAATAAATATTATAATTTTTCCTTATTTGAGCTATATAATACAACCAAAATAACCCCAACGCTCGTCCACGCAATAACCCCCTTAAATAATTCAGATACCTTTTAAAATCGTAAAACCACCCCTTTAGCTGCGTCTTCTTAGCCACTCACCTTCGAGCTCTCATTACATCCCTTTCTATATAACCCCTCACCAATGAATTACGATCGCGCTTTCCCCGTATATAGAACCTTTACGATCCCCGCGGCATTCCTCCGTTATTAAACCCGAAAAATCCCAATTCTCGGAAGCGCAGCGTGCAAGCTCATAAAGACGCAGCAGCCGCAGCCACGTGGCTGGCAATAAAGGCCCGACCGCGGATCATCGATAAGAATTTCGATTAACGCGAAAGTTTGGTAGTCTTTTTTTTTTGCTTTTTTTTTGGTTCTTGTTCTTCTCTAGCGTTAATGGTCGAGTGAAGTGGAAAAGTCAAAAGTTTGGTTTCGTTATGAGGGGGGGACGGCAAATGGCTTTGTTAAAATTTCAAGTGCAATATAGGGATGAAAAGTTTCGATGAAAATTCACGGTGTGGGAAAGTGCGATGAACATGTATATATATATGTACTCACGAATACGATGTACGCGGATGTGTGTGTATAATGACCAGCAGAAGTACTCACCTGAAACAGAAAAAAAGAAAAAATACATGTATTAACGATTTTATATGTATAGATGGTGAATTCAATCTATATATATATATATATGTATATATACATATTGTTACTTTGAAACTTTCTTAATAAAACCCTATATGTACACGCTAAAGTATGCCCAAATCCAATATAATTACCCGAACCACCACCACCACTACTATAACCTGTAACCCGAAACTATCCCGAAATTCTCTCGGAACCCTGCATTCTCATCCATCCAATATACATACATATATACATACACGCGCGCGATACTAAAACAAATAGAGCGTGACGAGAAACCGTGTTATATAAAGAAAACCAAGAGACCAAACGATGACTCATCGAGAGAGAGAGAGAGGTGAACCTCGTAGCTCCCTCGGATTCCGTTACGCGAGGGTGCGGAGGTGAACGTGTATAAGGGGGGAGACACTGCGCGTTGTAATTTCGGTTGGTATATATATATAGGGCTACAAGAACCCGAATGAATAAAGGTTTCAACTGTCGCTACATATATAGCGTGACAATAATTTTTCTCGATAATACTAAATCGTCTCGCTGTATATATATAAAGAAAATCTACCTTACGCAAGCGAAGTTCCACTCTAATTAACAAGGAAAACAGAACGTACACCCCCGCACGCGTCGTACTCGTCGCCTGAAGGCGCGTTCATACACCCCCGTAAAACCACCGACCGCGCGCGCGCGTAATAAAAGCCGAATCAAATCATCCTCTCCGCCCTTACCTCCATATATATATACACCCCCACGTCGTGGCCCAGAAGACGTGGATCGATATTTTTACTCGACTATCGTAGTAGTAGTAGTCCATACACGAAAGCTTTTTCGATCGTTCGGTGCAGCAGCTGCGTTATAGAGAATTTTCCCGATATTTCGTTCGATGTTTTTCCTTTTTTGCTCTCTATACTCGCGTACTTTTTTTTTCGTTGCGCAGAGTTAAAAGCCGCTTTATTTCCGAATGTCGAATGTCGACGTTAGCGCGCTGCTCGCTGTAATGCTGTAAAGTGACGTTTATGGGGGTAGGAGGGAATACGAGACGCGCGCGCTATTTTATCGAGGATACCGAACAACTATATATATATATATAGCGTATGGTTTTTTTTTTACGCGTGAACGATGATAAAGCAGGGCTGATATATAGGCGCAGTTTATTTTAGCGCGATAAATGGTTGAGTGCAGCTTATTGTAGTAGATGTGTATAGTTTTACAACGTATTGAAAAAGCGCATTTACATTCCTACGGTGAGGTTCCTCGCATTATTCTTCATCACACTGCTACTATCCATTTAAAAAAAGAATAGAAACCTATCCGTTCTTTTTTCCTTAAAAACTCCTACACTTAACCCTCCTCCCTTCTCTCTCTCATTCTTCTACTCTCCACTCTACAGAACAAAAGAAGCGACAGTGGCACACACACACACACCGTAGAAAATGGGTGAAATTGGCAGAAGCCTCGTATAGCTCCTTTCTCTCTTCTTCTTCCACCACCACCATCCCTTCCCCACTCTCTAAAGAGATTACGTATCAAAGAGCCATCAGTTTGCGGAGCGTGTCTACCATCCTCTCTCTCTCTCTCTCCCCTCGTAAGACGCTGCTGCTGCTGCTGCTAGCTACGCCGACGCGCTGTTTACCGTCGAGGAAAATGTAAACGACGACGTCGAGCGAAATTGCAAATGCAGTAGTGTAGTAGTAGTACGTACGTACGCTTCCAACCTGCCAACCCAGCCCTAAGTTCCGAGGCACTCAGGACGCTCGTGCAAGCTCCGACGCGGTTATGAAGCGACGAGGGGTGAGTTCGTACGCGTATATACGTGTAAAGGGCGAGAGAGAGAGGAAGGGAGTTTTCGAGATGGTATAATGAGAGTTTATTTGAAACGCGATTATTGGGAGTGCGGTGTATTAATGTTGGCCAATAAAGCGAGGAGATGCCTGCTGATATTCGTGATATGTGTGTATGTGTTAAGGGTGGTGTACATGGGATTGATATTTAGAGAACGACGTGAGTATAGAAGGAAACCAATGTTGTTGTTTATCTATATATGAATCGCACGTGCGTAGTGTACATAACATACATGTGGTTACTGAAATCCTATATCAAACGTTCTCCTTTAAAAAAAAATATTTCTTAAAAAGAAACCCATTTTTATCTCCAATTCAAAATTTATCGCGAAAAAAAACCATTACGTATACACACCTTGATAACTTCACAAAACATCACACGCCACATACGTATACACATACACACCCCAAGCAGACAAAGCACCACACCTTCCTCCGCCCTCTCTTGTATCACGAAAATTGAACGCGCAGCCAGCGACGCGTGCATACACATACACACACCTACACCCTCACAAGAGAGATACCTCCGCCTCGTCGTAAATCCGGCGCGGCGCGAAACGAAGCTTTACGATCGAAGCTAGGCTCGTGTATACGTATGTGTATGTATATGTATGCACTTACGGCCACTTTATATCGCAGCGGTGTCACTTTCACGTCGGATAACGAAGTGCGCGGCGGCGGCGGCGGCTTCGGCGGTGGGTTGCTATTTCTGGGGAGGGGAAGCGCGCGCGAAGAGAAGCGAATATATATCAACGCGTGTGAGCGCGGTCGATATACGTACAATTATATGCTTCTTATCCAAAGATTTTCCTCCCCTTCTCTCGTTCGGTTTCATCATGAAAAAAAAACAGAAACAGCGCGTTCAGCTACCCTCCGACCTCAAACAATTACCCTTCGCACGAGTCTCTCGTAGCAGCAGCAGCACTTCTCACAGCTCTTCAGCAGGGTTTGCCTCATTAACCCAACCTATCATTAACTTCCTCTCACTTCGCGCGCGCACTCAACCTTGCCGCAGCACCAGGGACGACCTCGGCCTACCTGATTAATGCGATCCCCGACACTCTCTACCACCTCTCTCGTCCCCCGCATTTGTCCGGGGCTACACGCTTGCCGGCAGATCGATCACACGACGACGAGAGAGAGAGAAAGCGGGTACAACGGCCCGTGAAATGCCGGTAGATATATATAGATATCTCTCACGCCTACTCTCGGTTAATTCTTCCCCCCCGCGGGCGAATGATAAGAAAAGCGCGTATATATAGACATAGTGTGAAAGCAAAAGTAAAAGTACTTGCACAGGATATTGTAAAAAAATATTGTCGTACGAATTATACAGGATACATACATTTTTCTATCTAACTTCTGTGTAACATTTTTCTTGTTTATCTTACTCTTTTGCCTCGATACAAACCATCTTCACCGACCAAACTGCCTCTCCTACGACCTTTCCCTTGAGCTTATTTTTATACCTTCCTACTCTCCCGTTGTATATACATACCCTCCTCGCTCTACCTTCGCGTTCTCTCTTCCGGCTCACCGGAGCCCACAAAGGCGCGATTTTACATACACTAATGTGCCGGTTAACTGACAGGTTGAGAATTTGACGTACAACGTGGTATCATCATCATATACCCGTATATGTATACATACATACACCGTGAATTTTCCTGATTAATTTCAAAACGCGTATACATACCCTATATATATATACGCGGCTGGCTAATTATCCGGTAGGGTAAACTTTGACATACGGCTACACACGCGGGCGTTTAATTCAATGAACCTGAACGGCAGCTATCCGCGTAAATTCTACTTATGAATATACGCGTAATCAAACCTCTAACTGTGCGAGAGATGTAGCAGGCATATAGCAGGATATAACCCTCGGATAAAAGGGTAGCAGTAGCAGATCAGGCACCCCGTGCGTCCAATCAATACCAGATGCGCTCATGCAATCCCGCCCTCTCACCCGTGTGTGTGTGATTCCTCGAGGACTGTATTATCGCCTGCGCTCTTTGATGAAATTTCGTCGGTGTGTATGAGAGAGAGGAGAGAGAGGAGAGATCAAGAGGAGGGGAATGGATATGGTAGCTATAGGTGTAGTTTTTGAGAGTGCGATGCGAGAGGGGTGATAAATTGTATGGTAGGTCGTAATTCGTAAATAGCGCAATGAGGAGGATTTATTTTTAGGGGTTAATCTTTACAGAAAAAGTAAAGTTTACCTTACATATATATATACACAGTGAGCTCGACAGGAAATTCAAAACACACTATTTACCCTACCCCCGAGCAGCCATCAGCATTGGTGCATCCGCAACACCGAACCTTTAGAATTGAATGTTGTCGGGTCTCGATTGATCGTAAATAGCGTCAGTTTCTTGGACCCTTGCCTGGTATAATATACATACAATTGAAATGTGCCCACAATGATAGTACATATACATATACCCACACGCCTACACACGTTTCTACATCGTCCTTACCAGGCGCTACCTTCTACATCTATATTTTCTCCATTCTATATAACCTTTAAAACTCAAGGACCGCTCTCCACGTGTATATATATATATATACGTACCAACATGCAATTCGACATTGAGACCGTCCGCTAACGAGGTTACACCTACTCTCTACCTCTGGCCTCGCGCCAGATACGTACCCGACAGCTGCGCGCGTGGTCCTATTTACGTGGTTCCCTGTGCGATATGCCCTGCGCTGCTCCACCTCTATCTCTCTTGGGTCAGCGAGCTTCCACACACATATATATATATATACATATACATATCGAAATCGATGCCCTATACGCGTATAATGGCTTTGTCGCGTAATCCATTAATTGATTTGAATATATATTCGCGTGTGTAGTGCAGTGGAAAGGGTAGTAGTAGTAGTAGTAGTATCTAGCTATTCGTGTTCCATTAGCCGTGTATAAAGGGTATAATGTTATAGTAATATAGATCGATTATATTATATATATCGGTCCTATGTACATACATACACACGTACATATATACTTTAATCGTCAAAGCGCAGAGAGAGAGAAAAGGTCAACAAACCATCGTATCATCTACCCTGTGAATCACAGAAACGATCTCTTCTACGTGTGTCCCCTCTACACATATAGAGCTATCTCGGACAATTTCCGCGCCTACGAGAGAGAGAGAGAAATTACGACTCACAGCCCGTTGATAAGGATCTTGCGCTGCTGCGAGGGCGGCTTACGCTGCGAATATAACGAGGGGACACAATCGTCATGCCCGACGATTTCGACGTCGTCGTATAGTCCTATACGTGTGTGCGTTCAGACCCCTCCTCTTATCAAGGGTAAAAGCCAGGAGAGGGACAATCTGCCAGGCGCTGAATAAGCGAAGGGATATCGGGTTTTATTTGTTCCCCTGGTCTCTATATATGTCAACTTGCTGCGTGTATCAGTATGCTTTATATATATAAACATATATATACACACGTAATAAGTGTCCTGATATGCTACAATAATGGGTTCTTAATTGGATCCTCCCTTCCCCCCTTTACTCTTATAATATACAATATATTTATCACGCACGTAGCATATTTACATCCCGTGATATATAAACAAAACCACACACACGCGATTGTACTATATACCATACCACAACTCACTCTCACAGCGCACATGTATATGCAAAGCAGAAGAGCAACAGCGGCGGTGGCGGCAGCAGCGCATCAGACACTCGTGCTCCGCGCAGTTAGCCGCGCATTATCGGCTTCCGATTACGCACGCGCTTTGCTAGCTAGAGTGTGTGAGAGAGAGAGAGAGAGAGAGGTCAGTCATGCGCTGCAAACTCCATCGCGCACGTTCGAGCGAGTCTTTTGTAGCTTATACTACTGGTCAAGCGCCGTGAGAGAGAGAGAGAGAGTGAACGCGAGAGAGGAATTATGTGGTGGTATGGTGGTAGTAGTAGTAGTAGTAGTAGTAGTGTAAGGTCAAAGACACTGAGGTTCAACCACGACGTATATACATATATGTACGTTAACAATATTTTCGAATATATACGATAAGAGGTGATCGTACTTTCTCTCTCTCTCTCTCTCTCTCGTATGTTTTTTACTTTTTTTTCTGTATTTTTAGTGCAATTCCTCTTTTCACGGGGATAAAAGTCGACATTCCGCCAGTGAAAATCACAATCCGTCGACAGATCGCCACCGTCAGTTCAACTGGCTACGTCCGCAGCCGCGTAAACACAGTGCGTACGCAAACAGCGAGAAAAAATACCGTTCACGCACGTATACTACTACGCTATACTGTCCACGTAATCCGTTTCGTAATCCACGCGTTCGCGTCTAAACTTTTGCGTCAGCACACATATATACACATACACATACAGAGAAGGGGAGGATGAGGGTAAAAATCGATGCTCTGGCGTGTGGAATTTTCGCCCGACGGAAGTGCACCTGCGCGCGGGAACGCTTTCTTGTTGTCGGGAGACAGAGGGTATATGTGTGTGTATATGTATATATGTATATATATATGTGAAGGGAAGGGAAAGGACTGTTGAAGTGTGGGTGAGAGGATGAATTTATTGGTATTATATAGTGGGCACGTGAAAATGTTTTACGTTTTTTTTTTTGTAGAGTAGGAAGGTTGCGTGTGTGGCATGGAATTTTTGTGTTTCCTAGTTGGTATTTTAAAAAAACAAAAGGTGAACCTATGTGACACGTGCGTTTTGACGCGTGTGCTGTATGGTTTATACCTATATATACTATAATAATTGAAAGGTTTCTTTTTTCCATTCCATTTATACAGAGAGGATTGGTGACAGTGAAAACACCAACGTATAGTCAGACGCATATACCTACGCTACGTATATATATATATATATGGTATTCGAAATTATTCGCTGCTATATAGAATCTTTCCCCAATTTCCAGCTTCGTCACCACGTCGCCCGTTAATCACAACCCGCACCATCATCAGCCTTTTACCGTCGGCACAACAATCCACGTCAGATCCTCCCGCCAATCAGCCAAGACGCCACCGTCGTATATAAGCATCGTCGTCGTCGTCGTCGATGCACCGAGTCATCCGCACGCTTCCATATATACGCGACCCATCAATCAACCTCGCTCGTTCATTAACCCCTCCCCTCCCCCCGCTCTCACACTTCCTCTCCTAGACTACGACAAAAGGTCTGAGAACTGATTAGCAACGTGGCTTTATAAAGGATCGATAATTCGCCTTCGCGCGCATTAATGCACTTATACTCGTATATGTGCGGTGGAGGGTAGGAGGCAATTAGTTTTGCGGATGCGCCAAGAAGGACGACGTAGTAGTAGTAGTAGTAGTCACACCGAAAAGGGTTGATGTGTGTAATAAGGGTCTCCAGGGAGGATTAAAGCTGTGATCTCTCTCGGTTGAAGGTCTTCCATGTATGTGTAGGCGGTCCGTTTGATGGAGGATGAAAGAGTAGGCGAATTGATATTCTCTTGGCCGTGCGTCGAGTGAATTTTAGGATTTACCGTAATAGTATGTGTGTGGTTTAATTATTTTAATACCTACGCGTTTCTATATAGTAAGCGATATTTTTGCTTTTAACAGTATCGCTTTTTTTCGAAATTTTCAATGTATTTTTCTAAACGAGGGTATAAGCAACCTACGCATACACGGGCGACCGCGTTTCTTCACTTCGAACCCCAAGCTATGTGCCACCCCTCAACGTATACTCGAACCCTCGCGATAAACCGCTGCCGATTTTTTTTCCTTCTACGAAGGGATATATACATGCCGGATTCCGATGCTTTCGTTGGCTTCGTTCTCGTATATATACGTGTGTGTGTATGTATGGAACAACGAAGTGACATTGAAGATGCATCAATTATTTATTTATACAAACATATAACGGACTAGATACCAACGGTTACGGAACACCGAGCAATGCGGTATATAAATAATCGTAGTGAATGAATTACAAAATCCAATTTTAATACCTTTTAACGTATACGACCCATGCTTTCATATATTATACAACACATTATATACACGTGCACGAGCGCGTGTGAATTAAGAATAAAAAAAAATCAATCCACAACGATGCAAAATTCGCCTCGACAAGCGACTTTGATAAGGCAACGTGTGTGTGTGTGTGTGTGTGTCTCGTGTAATCACCCACAATGAATTTCACGCGAGCCGAGCATTTTTTTTCCCACTCTCTCTCTCCCTCCCTTAATTCGCTCCGCTTGCGACGTTATTCGTGCATGTAACAGCCGGAGGGTGTGAGTGAGTGAGTGAGTGAGGGAGGAACAGAGGAGGAGAGTATATATATATATATATGAAGGCGGCTTTTAATAAACAACACGCGTTGGTATATGAGGAAAGGAGAGAAAATCGTTGTAAATTACAGGACACAAACTGCGTGAGAATGAATTAGTCGGAGACTCGACATTGAATTTTTTTTTTGCTTCTTCTTTTTTTGCGTAAATGTGAACGATGGAGGTAGAAAGTGGGCGATGGTGTAAGGTATTTATAAGTGGGAGTGCGGTATTTATTGAACGATAAGGTCAATGATTCTATAAAAGCGGTAGGTTATATCGATATTATGTAACTTTGTAATTTATTGTAAATTATTTAATATATATAATTTATACTCTCCATATTCCCATTCTCATATACATGTATAAAACTACCGACAAACTACACTTCAACGGGTTCCGTCTACCTGAACGTAAAAATAAAAAATGAAAAATCCTCGCGTTCCACACCAGCGGAGGGCTCGGGGCATCGTAAAAAAGCAGCTCGCGCTTCTTCCTCTCTCGCAAGAACAAACCAGCCAGCGGCGCGTTAATCCCTCATGATTAACGATAAGGTTAACGCGCGTTTATGCGCTCGAGGCACATATTATACATACACGTACACCTAGAAGAAGAAAGCATTCGCGTATAGTAAAAGATAAAATTTTCTCTATTCGTCAACCAAAGCGAGACAATGCGAATAATTCATATCGAAAACAATAGCGACACTATATCTGTGCAACCCCTCGAAACTCGAGAAATCGAATTTTATATTCCGAAGGGCGGACGATGTAGGCTTGGAAAGCTCTGCTGTAGTAGTATAGTATACGTGTGTATGCGTGTATATATGTATAAATACAATGTACGGTCTGCTAGAGAAGTCGAAAGGGTATGCGCGGCTGTAGGGGATTCACAGCGTGAGGTTGAGAGCTGTCGGGACGCGCGCGGTTGAATTCCGTACAGTTTGCCCCTGTGCAAGGAATATATATATAGTGTTAGAGGGTTTGAATAGTTCACTGCGGTGTAGAGACTGTACGTGTCAATGATTATAATGAGGAAGGATTAAAATGAAAATTGTAATTTTGTAATTCGAGCTGTATATATGTTCTCAAACGTATATATGGACATATGGAATCCAACTCTGGGGAACTTCAGCTAATTCGAGTATTGACATTATTGAAAGGGTTTAGTCTAAAACCTTGAGAAATATTGTTAATGCACCTTGGTTTGTCCCTAATGCCATATCAGAAATGACTTAGGAATACGAACAGTTAAAGAAGAGATCTTAATCCACTACAATAGGTATAATAAAAGATTGATTGAACATTCGAACCAATTGGCAACTAAACAAACCTCTACACCAATAATATCAAGGCTCAAGAAGTATAAAAATATTAATGTAAAAGTACTGTCAAAATTGCACTGGCAAGATTTAAAGAGTATGACCTTGGAGATGTACCTACATGTTTTTCTTTTCTTATTCTAATGTAAATAATTTACTTATTGTTGTAAGACAGATTGTAAATAAAATTGGTTTTATAACAAAAAAATATATATGTTAATAAAAAGCATCAAATTCTCAAAACTGCGATATTTCGGCGCGCCACCCTTATCTCGCTTTCGTATGTATATATAGCAACAACGCTGGAAGGGACGGAAGTCGAGAGCGAGAGAGTGAGTGAACCCCCGGGAAAGCGTCTTCGTGTTTCGACTTTTCTCTCTCGCATCTCGGTGTATCCCAACGTCGTACCTATATACGTGCTCGGCATATCTGTACACCCACGCGCGAGGTTGGGTTTAATTACGAGTTGGGGGGTTTTAAGAGATAAGGTGGCTGAAAATTTTTATAAGTGTATCGAAATGTTCATATCTGGTTTTTTAGCTAAAAATTAAAGCGAACGGCTGTATATATATACATAGTAAATACAGCGAATGCACTTTCACAAAGTCAACTCTCGAGGGCCACTCGTCTATGCGCAGAGCGCACGCGCAAAAGGTAAAAGCGAGGATCAACGTACTCTAGTATAACGCCGCCAAAAGGAATTACCAAAGTGTATGCGCGCCTCTATACCTCCGCTTTTAAAGTTAAACAAGTCGGAATCCGGCTCGTTAAAAAACAATCGACCGCACGACAGAGACAAGCGAACTTTTCAGTGTCACGGTCTCTCTCTCTCTTTTCCTCCTTCCCCCACTACTGTTTACGCAATTATACGCCCGAAAAATCTGCATGGGAATGAAAGGCCGCAGCACGCGGTGAATTTGAATATGAAGCGCGAATTTCCGCGATGGCTTTTTTTTGTTGTTGTTGCTGTTAGAGGCGGGGAATATAAAACGTGCGAGTACGCGTGTGCGTATGTGTGTGATCGACGAAATTCGAGCTATTGTGCGCGTATACCTGCTGCTACGATGGCTTTGAACCTCCATTTAATTGTTTAGACGCGTAGAGCTGGGGCTAGTTATTTAGCTTTATTCGTATCCGATTTTCATTGGGATAGGAAAATTGGCAGTGTGTGGCATATATATATATACGTACATGGAATTGTAAAAGATATATGTAAACGTTCGAATCCACCCTGTATAATTTCCAGCACCCCTTTCCGCTTGTCAAATAAAGAACCGCGCGGTTGTAACCGTTGCCGAACGATTAAACAATACAACCCTCCTAGCAGCAGCAACAGCATCGTAGGACTTTATATCTCTCGAGTTTATTAAAAACTCTCGCGCCCTCGCGGTAAATATTTGTCACTCGCTCGTGTGCGTATATCCCTGGGAAAAAAATATGAATGTCGCCGCGCGCGCTCGTCCGCGTATAAACGCCGGACGACAGGCCGCGAGGCTTTTTGGCAACCTGCCATCATTGTGCATCTTCTTCCTCTCTTTTTTTTTCTCTCTCTCTCTGCGGGACCTCACGAGCGCTTGTTATTCAAGGGAGATTTATCCGACTCTCGACGGCCGCGGCCTAGACGAATCAATATACCTTAAATAAGTGTGTGTGTATGTATGTGTGTATGAGAAAGGGAGAGTAAAAATTTTTGTACATAGGAAGAGAAAGAGACGAACCGTCCATTTTTCACGACGAGCTGCGGCCGCAAAAACGTCGTCGTCGTCGTCTACGGCGTTTTCCGTAATACCCCGGCGGCGGTAGTAGTGATGGTGAAAAAAAAACGCACACGAGGGAGCTTTAAAGAGCTTTCCGTTGAAATAACGTCGGGTATTTTCGCAGGGCCGTGAAAAATTCCGGTCAAAGCGATTCCCTTTCGCACACACGTGTATATATGTATGTGTGTGTATAGGTACACGTACGTTCAGCGACGACTGCAATAACAGGAGGTAAGTGACTGGCTGTGCGCGCACGTCTCCTCGTTACACAGGTTCCTTTGCAATTTACTTTAACGATCGTACGCCTATGTTTCTTTCTTTTTGGTCGTCTATTTCTTCTTTTCTTTTTTTGCGCGCGAAGTTGTTACGGTGATTCGGAAGAATTCAACGGATCTAAAAAGCGCGTCACTCTGTGTATACTTTCATCCGATTTTATACCAACGACGACGACGACGACGGTGACTTTTTCGCTCCTCGTCGGCGCTTAATTGATTAAGTGGGAGGATAGAGAGCTCCTGCTGCTTAATTCGTACTTCGACGACGAGACAGCAGAAGTTCTACTGGGGAGGTATACGAATGAATCAAGGCCCATGAATCTTTAACCACGCGCCGCCGTCGAAAAGCTCCGCGAAGCTTTGGTTCATTATTAATCGAGGTACTGTCAGACATACCGCGGCTGATTGATGTAAGTCGGATACATATGAGCCATTCTACAGAAAAACGTACGCTTTACAGTCCAAAAATGGAGACTCGTCATTTTTGAGAGCACACTTACCAAACAAGTTTTTTTTTTCATTTTTTAGGACATTACAAATGAAATGAAAAAGGGTGTCAAGTCGGAACCATATGCCAACAATTAGTTATGGGATAATTACTAATAATGAAAAAATGACTAAAAATAGCTCTAGTTTGATCCAAAATAATTCCATGAATAACAACTCAATGTCAAATTCAGAAAATAGAAAAAGAAACTACAGGACGAGAGCTTTCCAAATCTTTTTTCAGAAATAGAAAATGTTGATTCCTTGAACAGTTACGTGAGTTTGAAGTTGGTTTTGAAACTGACGAAAAATGGCAAAAATTCACGAAATACTGGAATCATGTTCGAATTCGATGGTTTTTTTTCCAAATTCTCCCTTCGTTGTCATTTTTGTCAGTTTCAAGCCCAAATTCAAACTCATGTAACTTTTGAAAGAATCAAAATTTTCTAAATCTGAAAAAAAATTGGAAAGCTCTCGTTCTCTTTTTTCCGAATTGTATATTGAGTTGTTATTAATGGAATTATTTTGGATCAAACTAGAGCTATTTTTAGTCATTTTTTCATTATCAGTAACCGGAACTAATTGTTGGTACATGGTTCCGACTCGGCACCCTTTTCCATTTCATTTGTAATGTCCTAAAGAATGAAAAAAAACTTGTTTGGTAAGCGTGCTCTCAAAAATGACGGGTCTCCATTTTCGGACTGAGAAGTGTACGTTTTTCTGTAGAATGCCTCAACTACACTTTTCACTTTTTTTTGTGTAAACATATCCGACGCGTGTTGCTTTTTTGTTCGTTTTTTGGGAAGATTTACGTGTATTGTTACGCATAACGGGGTGTAATTATTTGTTTAAATCATGAGAAGCGAGATCAAGGCGGTTGATTGATCGCGTTGAGGCACGAATTTACGAGGATCATTAGTACGCGTCGTGCGCTCAAAACGCGAATTCGTTGTTTCCACCCGTGTCTGTATATATACAACACTGTGTAATGGTCGTTTGACGGTTTCTATTTAAAATGGCTATAGGCTTTTTGTGCAATAGGTTATTTTATAAGATAAAACGTCCAGGTTGCCCACTTTATAATTCTAAAAAAAATACATAAATATTTCCATATCACCCATCGCACCTTAAATTACACTTCGACCCTTCACACACATAAAAAAGCCAATCGCACGTTCTCACACTTCGCTATACCCCAAATATTTGCCCTCGATTAAAATTCCCCGACTCCGTCGAAAAATATTTATTATCCCTCGTCGTCGTCCCCTCAAAAAATTCCACAGCAACTTATCCGAGGCATTCCCGTCGATCGTGTCTCGCGTGCGCAGAAATTATTCGCACAGCCGCAAAAGCTCCCGTCGTCGTCGTCGTCGTCGGTCGTTAATTACCGAGCGTCTGAAAAGCCCGCGCGCGAGTCTCTATTTTTCTTTCGACCAAGCGTCCAGCCGGACTGCTATACGATGGTTTTGTCTCTCTTCTTTCTATACGGATTTTCCTGCGCGACAGAGCTTTTGTTCAACGCTCGAGCCACGCGCGTACGCGCTTTGAGTTCGTTATGCGAGCGGCTTTGACGAAATCGCGTGAATTAATTATACGATTTCTTTTTTGCAGTCTGCGGCTTTGAATACGGGGGTAAAGGGAGATGGTGGTAATGTGGGAAATTTGAATTTTCCAACGATGAGGTGGTATTTAGTAAAGGGTCTAGGATTTTAAGAGCGAATTTATAATCCGTAATAAACGGATATCGTTGTGAAGTACGTATGTGTATATGTAGGAAAATGAATGTGAACGCTGTATTACTATATATTAATGAGAAAAATTTAAGCAATTTTAGACACCAAGAATATGAAGTTTAATAAATCTACGAACAAAGAGATATGCCATTGAATATGAAAATTAATTATTTCAAAGAACGATCATATTGAATTAATTCACAAATTATGGAATTTATACTTGCAGTGGTTCATTTAAACAAGAATAAAGTGTTTGAAGTCACTTTGTTAAACTATGTACAACATCTTCTACAATTACGATAAAATCTTCCATTCAAATCTCCATCAAATTCTTGTTCCGCTTACACGTTTTCTCATAACAACTCAACCGAGAATTCCGCACAAAAAATTTACCACACGCAACTTTAAACCGCACACATAATCGAGACGTTTCCTTCGCCTTTACACACACACACGCACACACACATACACTTCCATCCTTTCACATCCAATATATATAACCCAACTACTCTCCCTCTCTTGAAAAAAAAACTGCACTCAAGACTAACGGCACTTCCACGCGCATCTATATATATACACACACACACGCATACACATATATAACCTACGCATAAATATTCACCAGCGAAAAAAGCGAGACACTGCCGCCGAAATTCCCTGGCTAAAGCGGCTTCCCCGCGGCAAAAGAACCGGGCGACTCATTTAACTTGCAAACAATGTTAATTCGCGAAAGAGTCGAAGAAGCGGTGTATATATATATATATATCTACGAGCGTACGCATGTGAAGAGGAACGACGAGGAGGGAGATTCATTAAAAAATTAAATTGCTAAGAGGGAGAAGAGATGCGTGCAGTGCGTTGCAAAAGGAAGTCTTTATATGTACTTTTTGTATATTTCTTTTTTTCTGGGAGAGGGAGGAAGTGTAGTGGAATGGTAAAGTCGGCGTATAATCGTGCCGTTTGTATATAGAGAGGGTAAAAGAGGTTCACTTGATTTGAGGTTCCGCTAATAAAAAGGAGTAGCAACGATGAGATTATGACGTATAGGTATACAGTTGTTACGCAACACGCGATATTCCACCTGGTTATATACACCAATTTCATAGGAATGCGTTGTTTTATTCAAGTTCAATCGACGTAAGGAGAAAATATGTCTGATACTAGGGTAACCGGAAGCACGCAGGAATTCATCGATCCCCTTTGTAGACACAGTTACCCATAATTACACCAGGAAAGTTATATATACTTAGAAGAAACAACGACACGCGTATATATGTATGTATGTGAATATATAAGCACATGAAAAATTCACATATCAGCGTCGTCGCTGCATTATTCACACGCGATACACTTCGACCACTAGTAGTCCATAATAATCGATATACGACACACATATATATACTACATCTATATATAATCCACTTCCTACCCTACATTCTATATACCTTTGTTACAACAAACAAGCCTTCACCGAAAACCACGTATATATACCAATACCACTATATATACACACACACAGCCGCTATTCACATCCGGAGGGCGTCGTCGTCCCTTTAACTCTCTCTCTCTCTCTCTCTGGGCTCATGCAAATTCATGCGCCGATTCCTTACACGTACCACTGGCTCATGGAAATCAGCGGAAGACGCGGCGGTGGTAGTGGTGGCCCCTCCCGCGTACACGGCCGAAATTGCGCCCTGCACCGTATATGTATATATACACGTATATAGCCGTCGATGTTATTCACTCGAAAATATTCGAAGATATACGTTTATTTTTGTATAATACGAAGAAACCTCCATTCGACGAAATATAAAGCATAGATATACATATACGAATAGGTAGCGTATAGGTAAATTTAGACGAATCGATTATATCGAGCGTGCGCAGGGTTGTTTCGTATATATATATATATATACAGCGCAGTTATCACGCTAGAGTATCCGGCCTCCCGTTGATGATGTTACACGTCGGATTATATATCACACAGTGTGTGGGTGTATGTGTCACTCGGTATACGTCAATAATAAAAAATCGATAAGAACGCATTATATTTCGGTGTGTATCTCCGGCGCTACAATCGAAATTACCATCATCCTAATTGAAACTCAGCGCGGATAGTGTGTATATATACACACACACACATACACATGCGTCACACAGGCTGTGTCGAGCACGTCGAAATTCCATTATCAATTTCCGCGAGCGCTAATTCCGCGCAAAATTACCTGCCTCGACAGGTCGCGTCAAACGTTCGTGTGTACATGTATACATATTATATATATATATATATATATATACATACGTATACCCGAAATTCCTCTCTATATATTCTCTCTCACGTGTAAATAAACCGCGAGTTCTAACCTCACGCGAGTATGCTGACCTGACTTCTATGCCATGCGACACACGCTATATACGAAATTAAATTGCGAAACGCTACTGGAAGGGTGACGCAGGTAAAATTTATTTTCCAGTATATATAGCATTGCAGTATACGTATGTGTAATTGAATTTTTTTCTGCCACTGCGTGGTCTCTGCGGATTTTTTTTCTTCACGTGTAGGTGCGAGACGTAGGTATAATTGAAAAATAAATTTGTGGATTATATATATGTATACGTGCAGAATGCGACGACCAGGGAAAGGTGAATTTTATTTGTGGCGATGCGGTTTGCGCGTATACTTCTGTAATCAACTCTGTTTTTCATAAAAATTCAGTCTGGTCGATTCTACTGTCGCGTATTCTGATATTTTGTTTTATTGTTTATGTCGTTGTTTGTGTTGTATAAAGAACGACTTTGTATATTCGTTTATTAATAACATAAAATACAGGCAGGTTCATAACGAGTCAGACGAAGTTAGTTCTTTCGTTCAATAAAACATGGAAAATTATGAAAATGTATTTCTATTTTTCTACCTTTCCAAACAATGTATATTATATAATAACAATCCAATACCATTCACGTATATACTATTATTAACCTCACTATACAACTCTTCGAAACGTATTTATACACCTCTATACACCTATACTACACGCTACCCTATTTTATCAATGAAAAATACAACCACCACCGCCACTACTATACTACCTTCCTCACTTCCAAGAAACCCTCTCGTAACACGCAAGACGCCGCTCGAATCGATATATATATACCAACACGACGCGGTAACAACTATACACTGCACGTAGCAAGCGAATAAGAAAGCACGTCTACTCGCGAGCACACGCAGAATCCCTAATTGCGGAAGAAGAATCTTACTAGCTCGTATACTCGCGCTAATTCAATTCCCCTCGTTACTCACCGACAAAAGACGCGAAGTTGGGTTGGGTTTTGACATGGAAATGTCGTGGCTGTATACAGTGACAATAGACACGTGGCCGTGTGTATATATATATAAAATTAGAATGGAATTCATCTCTGAGAATAACTCCAGTGCACGCCAGGTGCGCACGAGAATATATAGCTACGAAAAATTCCTTATCTCACTTGACGTTGGTATAATGTTCTGTGTGTATATATATAGAAGAAGAAGAGAGTAGGGGGGTGAGATTAAGCGTCTGGCGCGCGCGAGATTACCGCTATCGAGGGGCCAGACTGCCTCGCGTTAATTGTTTTTTTTTCTCTCTTTTCTCGGACGTCGGTATATAGTGAGGATTTCGGTGGGGTGTGTAGAGGATGGGGGTTTTTATTTTATTTGGGGTTGGAGGAACTGTGCGCGGAGGGTATAAGGAAGCCGGAAGGTCTGTGAATGAAATGGGAACTTTGTATTGTTGTGATAACGCAGGGTTGCTTTAGTATTGGATTGTGTTAGGGTGAAAAATTATACGCTGATGATAATATTGTGTGGCGGAATTGTTGTGTCTGATTTTAAAAGGGAAGAAAGAGAGTGAAATAGTTTAAAAAATTGCTATATAATATTTGGTAAAAGTTGCAATAAATTTATATATTAATCGTAACTTTTATACCTAAAACTATGGTAAGATTTTTAAAAAGTCGAGTCTACATAATATTTCCCTTCGTCTCCCAATTAATCCCACAACTCCTCGCAAAACCAAACCGACACCCAAATACCCCCTAATACTCCCCCCCACTCCTATACTCTTCCGCATTATATCCAAATCCACAATTCTCTTATCCTCCACAACAATAGCCACCATGACTACCACCACACTACCTCTCCCATCATCCTTATATCCCTAAACATCCGAGCCTCGCTTCATCCCAGCAACATAAACAAATCCTCCTCTCTACTCATCCCAGTTAAACCCTCCTCTTCCTCTTCCTACACCCAACAGTGTAAATTTCGCTAAACCATTCTAATAGCCACGAAGGAACACGAATACGTATATATATATAC
Organism: Torymus tubicola; assembly: GCA_035583055.1. Taxonomy (NCBI): domain Eukaryota; kingdom Metazoa; phylum Arthropoda; class Insecta; order Hymenoptera; family Torymidae; genus Torymus; species Torymus tubicola. The sequence goes on from JAWWEQ010010264.1 coordinate 24,926, forward strand.
ATCATCCCTCCAGGCGTGCATATCGATTTACACGCGGCATTACATCGCGCAAAACTCGCGTAATCCTAACCGTATGGCTGATCATACCTACTATATACGCGACATTATGCGCAAGACGCACGTGCAGTATGGGCTTGTGTTAGTAGCTTAATTAATATCCACTGCGAGCCGCGCGAATATACGTGCGATTAGTGCGGATATATATGTGTGTAGGTACGTGTGAAGCGTCGCGAGAAGTATCAATCGTCTGGAACTGAGGGATACGCGTGATTTATTGCAGTGTGCGACGTGTAATGTACGCGGATAATCTGGTAGTTATACTGTAGATCTGATTTTCTGAAAGGTGTTGATACATGTACATTAAATCAATCGATAGATTAAAAACGTTCCATGGAATTAAACAACTGTCGATGTAAGTGTAAGCACCGAGGTTTATGACACTTATATATATTAAACGTACACTCGACTTTCGCTCCATCCCCCTTCGAATAAAAACGCCACACACTCAAGTCCACTTCTCTCTCCTTCACCTTATATCTCTCTCGTTCTCTCTCTCCCTTCGCTCTCTTTCTTTCCTTCACACACTCGCCGAATAATTCGATTAGCCTTACAAGAGTCTCCACCTTTCGCGTATATAATACACATTATATATACCTTCGTAACCAACATATACATATACCAAACCTCTGCATACATGTATGTATATAAACATGGGTTTAATGAGTTTGCGAACTGCGGCTTTGTCTTTCCGGTATATATATATAATATGATACCCACCACTTGCCTTCCACATATAGACATTGTGTCTCTATATAAGTGTGTATATTACATCATACATACTCCCATAAAGATGTTACGTACACGTCAAAACGTATATATATATACCTTTCCCACGAAGTCAACTCACTACTCCTTCTCTCTCTCTCTTGTCCCAACGGAGCAAACACAGTGGAAATTAAAAGGGTTAAATATAGACGAGCGAGAGGGGAGGATATAGCAAACAAAGGAGCGACTTATTGTGTATATGCTATATAGTTAGCTCCTGCTGCGTTACGTACGCAAGCGTGTGTATGCGCGAAAATCAATGCGATCGTGTGCAGACTGAGCGTGAATAATATTAATTCGGGGGGGGGGGGGGGCATGAAAGGGGGTAGGCCGACCAGTGCGCCAATTGTTACGAGGTCGAAACTCTGCGGTGTGTCTGGATACATACACGAGTTGGTGTATATAAGGTGGGATGAGAATTCGAACCGAAGGAAGTTAAGTTAATAAATAACGTGCGGATGAATTGTTGATAAGGCTATACGCGCGAGAAAGATTTGTAATCGACGACGAAGGAAATTGTTTGTTGATTGAATATTTTAGGATATAAATCGTGTCGAGAAAATATAATCTTATTCGATTTCCGGCTGTTTTATTATTAAAGCAGAGCTTTAAATCATTTCGAAAGCTAAATTTTCGAGCTGAAAAGGGTTATTAGAGAGAGAGAGAGAGAGAGAGAGAACCAAAAGAAAGAAGGCGGAGGTGGTTTGGGAAAAATCGATTTTCCCGGTTCAGTGAGAATCTGGGCCTCTCTCTTGGTTTTCAGGTCAATGAGTATATAGTTCCGATTCGGCACTGTATACTGACCAATCGCGTATAAATTATCCGAATTTCCGATAGCGATAAAACGAGCTTTTCTACCTTTTCTCTCTCTCTATTCATCCCATACACTCTAGTTCACTCGAATCCGTTTATAACCAAAGAAAATGCGATACCTACCAATATATACATAAATCACATTTTAAATTTTCTCCCCTACCATTTCCACATCCATCAATGCGTCGTATACATCTCCCACGCGACATAATATAATCCGACTATAGACAAACATGCATTTTTCACGTCAGCGTTGTCAGCATATGGTAGGTATATAAGGTATATATATACGATTGCCGCCACGTTTTTTTCGATTCGTTTGCATTTTTATATGAAATCCACGTGCATCCCTCCCTCCTTCACACAACGACGCGTATGTTATTCCAGCCGATCGGCTTTTTTATCTCGCATCCCTCTATATATATATGTGTGTAATGCGCGAACGAACGAAGCGCGCGCGCGCGCGCGGGAATTGATTTGCATGTGAATTCGCCGATGAACAATTAGCCCTGATATATACGCCATGCCACTCACACGCGTCCATGCACTGTAGAGGTATAATCGGATTGCATTTTCGCTTCGGTTTTAGTTAACCCCGGAAAATGTATCTCTCTCTCTCTCTCGCTCTATCTCTCACTTCCGTTATTCGCTCAATCTATGCGCGTTATATAACGAGATATAACGTCCATCAGCCCATCATGATTCGAAACACCAAACGCCGGCTAAACAAAATTAACTCTCTCTCTCTACCTGTACCTTTATATCTATAGGTATATATAGTTCGATATTTCATCGATAAGTGTATAACCCAACTCCATTACACATCCTCTCTCTCTCTCTCTCATCTCATTCCTTCACCATTATAATACACATCACGCACGCACACGACGACCACCACCACACGCGGATTTTACACACGAAAGAGTGAGAAAATGAGAAAAGCGCTCCGCACGGAAAGGGCAATTTATACGCTTTATACGACGTGCGCCCTCCTCGCGTACGCACATTTTTTTTACGAGCCACATATAGTCGATATTTCCCGCGCGCGTTGCAAAAGCGCGTGCATGCATGCATATTTGGATTCTCCCCTATGTACCGGTAGGCGGTAGCTGCGACGCGAAATGGGATGTACGTGATGCGTCTGCGCGTCTGGCGGTATATACCTACGCGTGCGGCACGTGTATAAAAGAGAGATATGTATGTGTACGTATGTATGTATATGTACTCACCATTCGACGCGGGGACGATTGATCGGGTGACGAAGGAGGAGGTGGTGTGCCGCTGGCTGCGAAGTGTCTATACCTCCTGCAATGATGAAAAAAAGAGAAGAAGAGGTTAGCTGAAGGTTGACGTGTGCTGTGATGGGAAGAAAAAGAGAGAGATGTTTTTGCTGTGTATACGAAAAATGTGTGATATATTGTAATGGCGAAAAATGTCAAAGGATTGTGACAATAGTAATATATAAGGATGCGTACAATAAAATTTATACATTATTCTATATAATTATACTTATTTAGAATCACCAAAAAAAGGAAATTTTTTTTAATTATCAAATATCTCACAAACTATTTCAAACTTTTATATAAAAAAATAATAAACAAAAAATAGAGTATCATCCTTTCATCCCCCAACAACAATTCCCACGAAAATCGAGCCCGTACCCTTCGCCCTCCTTCCTCCCTCCCATCATCGCCATCACAGCTTAAATAATCTCCACACGCAACAGCCGGCGTTCCATATAATATATTCCAAGACCATACCGGCAAAACCGATCCGGAAAAAGTCGAAAAAAAAAAAAATAAGTCGGCGAAGTCGCGCACGCGTGTAATTAAATCTCGCTCGGTGTTGAATTGCGGCGCCGTTGTCGCGGTCGTTGGAAAGCTAATACTCGGTCGATCTTTCCTCGTCATCGCCTAAGGTAAGATGATCGGTATATATAGTACATCGTATAAGGTAATATAAATGACCGTAATAAAATCAGTGCGAGAACACTGCGAGTGGTTGTTGAGGTCGAAGGTTGCGCTCTGTGTTGTGATTTTGTATAGAATTTAGTGCGTACGTGCGCAAAAAACAGGTTTTTTTTTCTTTATCTAAAAATATACGTTATAATAAAACGATCGAAACCTCAGCAGCACCATTTCACTCTAAAGACTATTATACACGCGAAATCAGAGAGGAAATTACACTATAGAACTCGGCCAATCAAAACTCATCCAACCGCTACATATATACGAAATCCATAACCGCCAGCGCTAGCAAACTCTCGTCGTGTCCCATTAGACTTTCCAGTTCGTCGCTGTTTCGCCTTGCGCGACAATTTGTAAAACGACTTCTTCCGGGCTACGTGGATACGGATTTTCGGAAACTCTCGAGACTCTCTCTTACTCTCTCGCTCACAAGTTCGGTACGAGACTTTCCATTAGCAAGTGCAGAGCGAGAGAGTCTAGCATCTAGCTCTCGGCTTTTGTTCCTCTCTTCTGTGTGTATGTATATATGTGTGTGTCTGGGTGTAGCGCAACGGCGGGATTATTTGTAGCGGTCGGGCGATTGAATTGTCGCGTGGCTTTGAAGTTTTTCCTGCTGTGGTAGGAGTTGTCGAGAGAAAGAGAGGAATCGATTGTGTGTGTGTGTTTTGAGGGAGGAAGAGGTGGACAAAGGGGAGACTGCTGTGGTTGTGGCGAAAAAGATTTTACATTTCGATGGTTTATATATATATATAGCGGTCGATGTACTATATGGAATAGAGTTTAGCGAAAACGGTTGGTATTCTAGATATTGTTTTTTTATGTTGGATATATAGTTATCGATGCTATCACTCGTTTGAATATTAGTGAAAAACGCGTCTGTAATTTAAAATTAACCAAACACTCTTACCTACTCTTACCCATATACCCATAAAAAAATAAGACATGTCAAAGAAATCGCTTTCACCAACTATACCCCTAAAGAACCCCGTCCACTTACCCGCAAACTATATCACCTACTTCGCGCACCTTGTCTCTTTCCCAAAAAAAACCTTCCCCCTTCCCGCCTCTTACCCGGAAATTAGCCAAGCCTTTGAGCGCTCGTAGTTCTCACAACGTGGGTGGTAAAGAGCAAGAGAGAGAGAGATCGTCGACCCCCGCTGACCCAGTTACCGCTGCACCGGGTTTCGCTGTCGCCGACAGCTTCCTTCCGCGCGCCTCGTCCGATATCGTTGCCGAGTTACTTTGCTAGTAGTAGTAGTAGTAGTAGTACTAGTACAATGAAAAGGGGAGGAAGGGGGAAGGGAAATTGAGGCTGAGGTGCTTTTGTGCGGTCGGCAGGATGGATTTAATTTTCCGTGATTGCGGGAGAGCTGGAGGTGACGCTCGCATAGTAGTAGTGGTATAGATGTAAATAGGCCGGTGGCGTAGCAGAGAGTTTGGAATTTAATTAGAGTTCAAGGTATACGGGGGTTTTTTTTGAACGAGTGATTTTAAAAGAATGTTTGGAAAAACGAAGATAAAGTAAACGCTAATGTTGTCTATTTGTATATTCTCTATTCATTACAAAAAAACATATACGTATTTACATTCGACCCCCTCCCCGCCAATAACGTATATACCAGTACAAACATTTGATCGCAATCAGTAAAATTGCACTCCGCACCCTTGCAAAGAGCTACTTCTACAATCCTCCCCCCGCGTTTTTCTTTTCTTCCTTTTAAATTTTCGATGTTAAAACGACACGACAAGATTCCAAAAGAGTCCACCACTACATACATATACACAACGCGCGCAACCCTAGCGACCCACTTCTCGCGCAAAAAGCTTCTCGCGCCATAAACGCGTGGACGTGAAATTAAGTCTCCCTCTCTCTCTCTTTCTCTTCTACCGCAAGCATCGCACCTATATACATATACATACACGGCGAGCTACTCGTCGTTCCCCTATACGCACGCTGTCTCGTAAATGAAAAATGCAACGCGGTGACTTCGATCTCTCGCTGTCGTGGTAGCCTGACTGCTAAACGAGAAATACGACGAATACATGTATATATATATATATTGTATATAGGAGAGACAGGAGAGAGAGCAAAAGCACTTAGCCGTAAATTTAGTTATATCGTGTATAATTAGGAGGAGGGGGTGAACACACGAGCGTAGCGACGAAGGGGACCGAAGAAAACAGTGAGTTTATACAGTTGTGTGTGTGTGTAGATGTGTATACAAACGAGGGTGCGGATATGGGGCTATGAGGAATTATATTGCAGTCGTCGCGTGCGTCGACCGCGTGATTGCTTTTGTGCAAGTTTAGTTGCTTGGTGTGGGCGTGAGGTTATTAGATTTTTTCGGGGTGTGAGTAATAATTTTTTTTCTTTATTCACGGTATGGGTGACCTATTGAAGTGTGAGAAAATGGGTTTCATAGAGTCGATTAACTATATTTCGTGTTAATTCAAGAGTCCAATCGATTAAAAGTATTATACTTAGTGAACCACCAGACCGGAAAAAAAGCACCCGAGAACTTTACTTATCACAACCGCTTGTAATTAACGAAGTATGCCGCGCAGACGTACTCAAAAAAAATAAAAACTTCTTTATATATGTATATGTTTGCAAGGTACCGTTTTTCCCTTCGAACTTCGCAAAACTTCACCGCATACACGTAACCCATCAGTGCATTGACCTCGTATTACTTTTTACGTACACTTCAAAGACCATAATATTCTTCAACCCAAATGTATACAACAATCCCCATCAAACGCAAACCCCTTCCGTCAATGACCATACACCGGCCACTTCCGTATATATACATACTTCCTCGTTTCTACGTATATACCTACATACGTCGTATATATATCGACCGCGTCGAAATAACCACATACACAGAGAGTTACGTCCACACGCGCGCGCGCGCGGTCAGTAGCTCCGCGCGTTGAGATTTCCGCCCCACTTGCGTTCCCCGGGATTATCGAGCTTTTTTTCTCTCTCTCTCTCTTTCACTCGCGTCACCGGTGTTGTCGTCGTGTGCGTATTGTACACCCAGCCGCGTGTGTAATATAACGAGGAGAGACATATAGCCAAAAGCTTTGTGTATGTATGTGCGTTGTCTAAAGTTCTGTATATATAGAAGGTAGTATACGTTGTGTATGACCTAGTTGCGGTGAGAGGATGTCGACGTCGGAGGGGTTTTGTGAGATTTAATTTTGAGAGTTTCGCATATATATATACAGGTATGTGCGTGGTTCAAGCTGCGAGGACGCTGAACTCGAGAATGAGGCGAGCTGAGAGAGAGAGAGAGAGAGAGAGAGAGAGAGAGAGAGAGACATGTCGAGGTGTATAATATGAAGTTGGTAAAAGTTTTTTGTGGTATATATACAGTAACGTGAAGTCAATGGTTTTTGGTATGGTATTGAGGTAATGAGATGTTCCGAACTGTAGTGAATTTTTCAAAAAAGAACATTTACAATAAGAAACTCCCGCATTATCCGTCGTCAAGCCGGAACCTCTTATCAAAATAGCCTAGTATACAATTTACTACAAACGCTCGGGTTCTCCTGTCCCGGTCTCGTAAACCATTTCCAATATTACGAAACATTAATTTTTACCCACGCACTAGCCTTGTATATATATAATATACACCAGCGGGTCTCAGCTTGAAACAATACTGCGTCGTAAATAAAATCCATCCCTCCTCGCTTATATATATACACCTATATCGTTAAAAACTAGCGCACGCGCTTCTCCAAAGACTACGACAGGCTATAAAAACGCGTATAGCATACGCGCGGGCAGGTACCTCCGTCCCTCAGCAACAATAAAGAAGATTTACTTTCTCTCCCTAGCTCTTGAAAAAAAAAGAAATAATAAAGCATAGGGTTACCTTACTACACGGTTACTGGAGAATTTCGCGGTCGCTTAGAAATTCCACAACCGGCGGTCGGTCCTTTAACCTCGTTAAGAACGTGTGCGTGCAGTATCGTTTTTCGGACGACGACGTCGACGACGACGGTATATCGTCTTGGCTTTCGCTCGGTTAGGTTTCGCGCTGCGCAGGGTATTGGATTTATCGAGCGAGAGAGAGAGGATGATGCGCTGTAAGGGGTTTCAGTGCCGCGCGTCTTCGTGTTGCTGTTGTTGTTTAGACGCGCGGCGAAGGAAAGGAGAGTCTTGTGTGGGTGAGGGAAACTGGTTTGTTTTGAAATTTAAAGGCGTAATTCGAGATTCACAAAAGGGTTGTGGATAGGAGGTCGGTTAAATATATATATTACACGGTGAGGGAAGGAAAAAATTAATAATTTTTTTTTAGTGATATGAAAGGTAATTGGTTTAATGATTCGAGAACTGGTGAATTAATTTATAAATATGTATTTTATTATTGAGTAAGGAAAATTGAATTGGTTTACCTTAATTTTCTCGTATTTATATAGGATATGATTGTGTATTTTATTAAACCTAATAATTATTTGCGAGTATATTAGTAATGTTTTATATATTTATTAAATTTATTGTTAGTAGATACATGTCGATTTAACTAGGCGAATCTGTAAAATATATCTCAATCTTTCTTATTATCTATGCAAACAGTCAGCACGTGAGTAAGAATCAATATAAACCTAAAATATTAGAATATCTCTCATAAAAAATATTACTACCCGATAAAAATGTAAATTTCAAAACTACCATTCTGTAGAAATTCCGATTCCAGGTATAAAAATTGAAATAAAAATGAAAGATGACTTTTACGGTCTCGAAATTTCGATATTCGATTCTAATCTTAACGCGATTACAATATAAACTGTTAAATTGCTCTACTAAATAAGTAAAGTAGATTGTTAAAATCGCTGCTACTCCTCAACTAAAAAAAACAACTACACACAAACGTTTTATCGTTTGTTTTTGCGAAAATTTGATTATATTGTCACTCTTAAAATTTTTTTATTAAAGCTTCATGTCCGTACAATTGTAAAATAAATCAACAACCGCGTTCCCCAACCACATCTCAAAATCCATCACAACCACCCGGCACTCACCCTATCAACACCCCGCTGTTAAACACTCAATAACCGAACGACACCGTGCACTTAAAAACGACGACGTCTGCGGCAATGGCTAGCTATTACACCTTTCTCTAGCCACTGCTACTCCTACTACTACTTACTATTCCACTCGCGTTTATCCTCTCCCTCGCGACGCTTCTGAAATTTCAAAGCTCACCGGGGCTGCGAAGAATCTGGCGTCGCGCGGAAAGAAGAAGAAGAAGAAGAAGAAGCTTCGTAGCGTTACATAACGCGGTGTATATATATATAAGGGATGGGGAATTTCATAAACTTTCGACGACCGTCGCGCGTCTGGAAAGTTCGAGACTGGACGTGAATGGGAGATCGGACGATAGCCGCATGGCTACCGTACGCGACGTACCTTCCAAAAACAAATGGCTATATAGTGGTGTAGGTATGTGTTGAGTGCAGGAGGTTTGGATGCGTTGAATAAGGACAATAGGGTGTGAGTGGAAGGGGGTAAGTGAGATAAGCGGTTTTTATAGGGGGTGGTGGGGACAGGTAAATGGTTTTGATGAGGTAAATATTTGCTGATGTTGTGGGTGGATATAAATATAATTCGGCTATCGCGTGGTGTGATATTTACAAATATATATTATGACTGGCTGATATGTTTTCAATTTGGGGCATGTTGCGGTTAAAAATAATAAAATTCCTAATTTCACATATACGTTCAAATCGAAGAATAAATAAAAATCTTATACGCTTGAAACGCAGTATTATATACATAGTACCAAAAAATCAATATTTAACCTGCTAACTGCGCACTGCGTGCGTTTCATTTTTCCTATACAATGTATACGAAAAATCGATATTGTACTGTCAAACTACTTTAGATTACATCTTTTCACACATATAATAATATACATAAAATTCTATTCACCCCCTTAAAAAAAATTACTACCCTTATTTACGACCTAAATCAACCACACCACCCACGAGATATACTTGTCAAATTATTCACTCAGCAGCTATCAAATACTTCCCAAACATTTCCACACACCCGCACGTACCGACATACTTCTCCGCATACACACGCACACCAGCCACATTAAAACGATCCTCGCGGCTATATACAAACTCGAGCAGCAGCAGCAGCAACAGTAGCCTATCTCACAAGACAAACTGTCATCATGCCCGACATAATTCCTCCGTACCAACATCACAGAGAGAGAGAGAGAGAGAGACGGAAAGTTTGATTCGCTTCGCGGTTTCCTATCCGTGTGGTCAAACTCTCGCATATTTGTGTTTACCGACTGCGCGTCGTATAGCTTTGATCCCATACTGTATGTATATACAGTGTATGTACTTATATACAAGTAGGTATATGATAAAGTGACGATCGACCGTATGCTATATATATATGTGAATACACTTAGCTTTTGTTAGAAGGGAGTAGTCAAATCGTCCGCGATTACAAAAGGCAATTAAGAGAGGAAACGAGGGAGAGAGGAAAAGTTCGAGGCGCGCACTTAAGTTCTTTATCACGAAACACGCGCTCGCATTCTAATTCGTATCGACCGCTTTCTCATTCTCTCTCTCTTTCGCCCAATTTGCCTGCGTGCGTGCCAGGAGCAAAAAGAACGAAAGAGAAAAGAGAAAAGTACGCAGTAGGAGAGAACTTTTTCTTCCTTTCGTCTCTCTCTCCGGACGTTTCGCGTAATCCTCGTTCCTGATCTTCTCTCTTCTCTTCGTTTCAATTTTATTTATCCCTCGCGACTGTTTCTATACCGTTCGGGCACTTTTCCCTCTCTCTCTTCGCTTAAGAGGCTTCTCGGACGTGATCGCGTTTTTTTATTGTTTCCCGGTTTCGGGAAATACTGTAATTCAGACATCGTAAGCCGCCGCCTGCACTACAGCCGCTGAATCGATTCCTCTCTTCTCTTTCTACAGTATTTATCGTTACGCTTTGTGACTCCGCACTAAGAGTATACATAGATTCTTCTAGTATATTACGAGAAAAGTTTATTACTTTTTCGGGTATAAACACACACGTAAATTGTAAAAAAAATTCCAAGACACCCCGAGGGAGGGGGAGTTGAAAGAGTTCCTTCTTTTTCGTCAATGAAAGCGCGTATTATATACATACATACCGTAAGAAACGTACTAAAAGTATCAAAAGGCCACGGAATATACTCCGCATTAAAATAAAATAAACGTAAATCCCTCGTCTCTGATCCTTCCCATTTTCCATATATATATACATATACACAGCTCGACTCATACACTTCGAACATGATCCTCTCGCCGACGGTTTTCTCGTTATACCTCGTAAAATCGCCTCTCTCTCTCTCTCTCTCTCTCTCTTTCATCGGAAAAAGACGGGACGCGCGCGCACACAGCTTATATATCGCTCGGAATGATTTATACTCGACGACTCTGCCGCGCATATAAGTACGCGTGGGCGCGGCTCTCTCACTTTTTTTCCTCTCCCTCTCTCTCTCTCTCTCTCTCTCTGCGACGAGAGAATCGAGTCGCAATAAAGCGCGAGCTTTTCGCTTCCTATATATAAAGGAATCCACGTGAATTAGTCGCAGTGTATCGGTTACGGTATAGGGATTTTCGGTGAATTAGGCGGTAAATATAGGACATTGATATACGCTATAGAATCGTTAATAAATAGGTATTTATTTTTATAGAGACGTAGCATAGTATAGTATTAAGAGATTTCTATTCACCGTCAATCTCATTTTCCTGGTTTCCAATTCCGTTACTTTTTCTTTCTCTTTTTTTACGCGATCCTATGTAGAAGCCTATAACGACAAGAATAATACCTCCAGTGTCTCGACGATGATGAGCGAACGAACACTCGGTAATGGAGAGAGTCGAGAGGGCGAAATTGAATCTCAAAAACTGCGTTATACCAGCACGAGCTGAGCGGCAATTTCCCAATTTCCCTCGGCTAATCTCTCGTGATTTATCCGGAGTCTCATGCATGCGAATAGCAAAGGGAGGATGAGAGGAGAGAGAGAGACAGTGTACGCGCGTCGCGCTCGAGATTTTCCTCAGGGCGTATACATATAGAGGATTCGAGGATTTTTATGGACGAACGAAGAGGTTGGATTTTCTATATATGCGATATGCAGATATGCGGATTTTCATTTCCACGCGCGTACGCGCGACGACGACGCGCCGCACGTTGAGAGTGCGTATTCCGAGCGTCTTGGATCGATCGGTTTTCTCTAGTAAGAGAGAGAGAGAGAGGAAGTGAGGGGGTGGAGGTCTAGATGCTTCTTTGAATAAATTTAGGGAGGCGGAGCGCGAACGTATGTCAGTTGAAGTGGGAGTGTTTGTTTTAAGTACCTTGGATTTTTCAAAGATTTTCTCTCTGCCTCTGTGTAGGTGGAGTTGAAATTTCTGGTTTCATTGAAGATATATAATTTTACTAATTTAATCAGTTGTTAGTTACGCAGGTAAAGTATATCTTTTAGATGATAATATACGCTTTTTTTATTAATAACAACTTTCGACAGAATGGATAGTTAAATCAACAACTAAACTTTTTTCATTTACAGTTATATAAGTTTTTTTCGAAAATTTATTCCAGATATTATTATAAGTAATTTTGCAGAGGTAAATGCAATTACCTGTGCGCAAAGCTGGAGATAAGAGTTTTAGTCTAGTACCTTTTTTTGTATTATTCGTTTTTAAGTATAAACTACGATATTACGCTAAAATTCTCACATTTTTAGTGAACTTAAAAAATATTTCGTTAGCCATCTTATACATGCGTTATTCTTTTCTTTTACATTCTATATATATCCTATTTACACGTTTTATTATGATAACTGTATTTTATTATTATTACTATGATAACTTTAAATAGCATTATACATACAATAAATGACCATTCTATTCTATTCTAAAAAAAAAACAAAAAGAATCTTCCCAAACCACCTCACCCACATATATACATACAAATCATATATATACACCTTTCCTGTACACCCATACGATTAACCTTCTTTCCACTCTCAATTATACGCAGCAACAGAACAGAACCTCAATCAACCCATCAAAATAATCCCACGGCCAATCGCGATTCCCGCAACCACCTCAGCTCCTCTTCCTCAGCGCACTCGCACAGACAACCGCACACGTATACATAAACTTAACACACACACGCACACAGCGGGTCCTGCGCATCTTAATTAAATCATACACACCGGCGCGCGAGCAGCGTCCCGAGCAAACAATCGCGCGGTAGTAGTAGCCACAGTAGCAGTAGCAGCAGTAACGTACATACATATATATATACACATCCCACTAGGGAACCATAGTAGTAGTAGTAGTCTGTCCGCTCGATGAACCTCGCGGAAAGTGCAATGAACGTTACGACTCGCCTTTATATCCCTCCGCATGCTACTACACACCAGCAGCGGCAGCAGCGGCCCACCCGACGCTTTCATAAGCGCGTTATCCCGCGCGCCTTTGTGTGTTTCGGGAAAGTTCACGGAAGCTGCTGCTGCTGCTGCAGTCGTTCGGTCTTTTCTTTTTTGTTTTTTAGAGAAAGAGTGGAATGAGTGGGTACGAGGAAAGCAGTGGGAGTTTGTTAAGGGGATGCGCGCGAGCGGTATATATATATAGGGTTTGTTCGCGAGTGTGCGCGCGCGGTTAATGAGACGTTCAAGGTATGTGTGTGGGTGTGTGTATATAGAGCGACGAGTAAAGAGCAGAACGGTAGAGGGATTAAAGGGACTTGGTAGATTAGGATTTGTCTAATAGGTATGGAGATGAGGCGAGTGGATTGTGGAGAGATGTATAGATGTATACTTGCTAAGACCGACGTATTATGACAAGTTTTATGTTATACTAGGGTGGTTTGACTTTTTGATGGTTAGTGTTTTTTTCGTAGTGTAGATAACATGTACATGTTATATTTCGATTCGGGAGCTTTTAACTTTTACAAAATGTATTTTTATATATTATATAATATATTCTATAGGAAATGTAATCCCCTTTCAATCTTTTTATTATTATACATTATGCTACCAAACCAAGTACATTTCAGCACCATATACTATCTACCCATATATATTATTAAAACAAAAAACGTAACCAACGAAATACCATAATATTTCATTACATACCCGCGATCCATCCATCCCTCGACATAATAATCCACCAGAAAATTCTTCGCGTAGATACACCGCGCTCCGACCGTACATACATATATACACATACCCCGACATACATCGAATCTCTCCAGAAGCATATATATGTATACACGCGTAATGGAAAAATTACAGTCCGCGCGTTCGCGCATGAAATTACTCTCGAGCGGTTGCTTGCTGGAATCTCTCTTCGTGTATCGCATATATACATATTGCTGCTGCTGCTGCTATACACGCGCGATCATCAGTTTCTCCGATCGAGCGTGCCGAAAATTACGTCACGTCGTTTATTTTTCTTCTCTCGACTTTCTGCACGCTGTATAGTATATATATATATATATATATACTGCTCGCGTGCAACGTTCCTGCAATTACCAAGTTTCGGGTACGCGCGTATATATATATAGTGCAGTGTGTAACGACGAAAGTTTTCGGCGTTCTGCGACGAGTTGTATATTTATATATATATATCTATATGTATTTTATCCTTTTATTATACGTCGTACATACTAAAGAAAGAAAAATCATTGTTACGAGGGTATTACAGGGGAAGGAGGTGACAATAAAACGAATAAAAAAAAACGAGAACCGTATAATACCTAATAATCGAACGAACCTATACCCGCAAAACCTGTGGCTTCGAAGAGAGACCGTCGTGTCGCGCGCGTCGTCAGTGGAGCGTAATTAATCTCGTTATGAGGTTTCCGCGGGGGGCGGCGGCGCGCGGCAATTACCCCCGGAACTCGCTCGTTACGTAATCCCCGATCGTTCAAATATATATCTATATGTATATACATTGGACGATTTCATTCTGCGAGTGGAACCGCGTCGCGCGTCACGTCTGAAATATGGATTTTAAATTTCGCGCGCGTATATATATGGTCTAATATAAGTGCGAGAGAAAGGATCGATTGACGCAGCTATATACGCGCGAGATGTTTGAGTCTTTTCATACTCGAGGTATTGCGTCATAAATATTTATACGTCTATGTACATTGATGCTTTGTGTATGTATATGTACGTGTGATGGATTTTACTTACTCACAAAGCAGCTTTAGACACAAAAGCTCGCGTCGATCTATGATGCGTTTATATTCACTCGATCTTTTAAAAAAACACGCGCGTTTATCGGTATATAAAAAAAGATGCGACAATCGCTATAGGGACATCTTTAAGACGCTTCTTATCGCATGGGTTACCAGCCTCCTTATCGCCTGCGTATAATATAATACACGCGGTGAGGTAAACAAAAGCGTGGGGGGGGATTCCCCGATATACCGAAGCATGCGATTACGGCTATTGTACCTGGCCTTCGACGTGATTGGAAACCGCGATATAGACGCGTATGCAAATGCGCAGGGATCGAATAATTTATATCGAGGAATGCGCTTCTGTATAAGTTCTCGTGAGTTTATTATTATTATTTTCTCTGTGTGTATATAAAGGGAAAGTGAGAGGAAGGAAAGGAAGATAAAGAGAGAGAGGGGCTGTCGATCGGAAGATAGATGCGTATACATAGATATAGACAGTCGAAGAGTTTGTGTTTGGGTTCGAGGATTAAGACGAGAGACGAATAAGATATACACTACGAGATCGGATATCGTGATGGTTCGAGGAGTATGTTTGTACAGTACAACGTACATATATATAGATATATATACATTTGTACATATTTACCATTCGATTTTAGGGGATTTTAATACCCATCAGAAATCCGTTATCACTCGACGAATGGAAAGCAATGAAAGAGAGGTATATCTATATATCGAACGCCAATCAGTGAGCGTTTTATATATACGACCAACGATCATTCGGCCACATAAAAATCAAACCATCATACAATTGCACATATATATATATATATATATACGAGAGGGTTTGGAAAAGAGCAAAAAAAACGATATAAAACTCATTCGACGCGAACCTTTATATATATATATATAAACGTCCAATCAACCGCTAGCCCTGTTCAGCGTTGACGTACACGTCTCGTATAAATTTTATTCAATTTAACGATCCCATATTCTATATACCTCTTTAATCAATCCGAAAATAAAATAATAAAAAAGAATGTCACGTTTTTAGTCGTGAAAATATGAAAAATGACGCGGAGGTATGTTGAAAACTCTCGTGTCGTGTCTTCTTAGCAAACGTATATAAGTGAAATGTAGGCCGACTGCAGGGGCGTGGAAACGAGAGAGAGAGAGAGCGATTATTATTTCATAAAGTGTTTCGCGAGTAGGGTAAGAGTGAGAGAGAGAGAGTTTAGGCATATACACAGGTACATAAGTACGAGTAAAGGTTGTCGGTCTACTTTTCTTTTTAAGTATACAGTCATGAGTTCACGTTTATATACTTTTTGGTATATACCACTGTAAAATAAGCATGGAAGCTATATAATCGGAGATCCGTCACAATCCGTTCGTTCACCCCTGCACGACGAGCGCGCGTCCGGAATTATTCATCGTACCTCCTTATCCCCCCCCCTCGTGCCGTCGATTTTTGCATAATTTCAAAGATCTCTCAACTCTCTCTCTCTTTCTCTCGCAGAGGGGGTGAAAATCATCCTGTGCGCTACCAGAATTAAAAGGCCGCCTCAGGGGGGGCGAGAGGCAAAGATACCGAACAAAGGGATCTCCTTGAGTTCCGGCTCTCCCGATTTCATCAGAGAGGAAGAGATAAAAAAAAGTGTAGTGTATATATATAGCATACCGTTTTTTACGAAATTTCATTAGTCTACCAATCTACCGCGTTTATTTTCTCGTTCCCATCGCCACACGACACCTCTCTATACCACCAGCGACTAATTCATAACCCCGTCAGGTGGCCACGCATCGAGTCAATCTACTAAACCTCACTATAGATAGAAAAAAATAAATAGGCACACACGCGCTCTATTTCCGGCCGACGTTATATACCTATTGTCACGTGTGTATGTGTGTCTATATGTCAGAATATGTGAGCGACTACTATAACGGATGTAAACTGAAGAGAATGAGGAGGATCTTATAGTCTTCTTTAGCGCAGCCCGCGCGGGTTGCTGCGCTATTTTTATCTCCCCCTACGGATGAACTTGCAGTGTATAACAGCAGCTGTGAGACACGGCGAGTGTGTGACGGCGAAAGAAAAAAAAAGTGGATCCTGTAGCTGTACGTCTGTGTGACGCACGGGAACTTTTGAATTGTATATATATATATATATACACGCTGTGTAGAAGATGTTGGAAATGGTTCGATTTGGGATGCTGATGTACTCGGTGAATAATATTGGTGTACCGTAAATATTTATTCGATAGTTAGAGCGTACGATGACGCGGCGAAACGTTTTTTTCGGGATGTATTCGGGTACGCGTCCGCATGTCATGTGTGCTCCGAACTGGTGAAATGCTTTTTTGAAAGGGGGAGGACACGTAGCTGGTGATTCGTTTTTGATGAGGGAGAAGAACGGAGTGGATTGGGTATAATGACAGCTGCTGTGATGGGTTAGTTATCGTTTTTGGTTTAGGTTTTAACTCACGAGTATAGGCAAATGTTGCGAGGATGATTGAAAAGCATTTAACATATGATTCTTAAAACTATATTTAAATTAAAAAGCTATACACATTTCGTTATATATAACTTTCTGAACCTATATCATTTCACTTTTACAATGTAATACAAAAGTCTATACAGCAGCACAAATCTATAATATATACGAGACCGCATTGCAACCGAATTGTCCTATACCTCCGATTAACCAGAAAAGAAAGCCTCACAACTGCAGCAGCAGAGCCGCACATTACAAAGTAAATTCCTCTATGTGCGCCCGCGCGCGTACGTGCAATTTACAATTAATCGACGATAGCCGAAGGGCTATACACATACGTGAGCGTATACGTCGAATACTTTGGCTGGATGCCCGCGTGTGCGTTATTTTCAATTACCACTGCACAGAGAGAGAGAGAGCGCTGTACACAAGCGGGGTATATAGCGATTTGGTGTCGTTAATCAATGTCACTCGTGGTGTACTCCCATGGTGTATATATATATACAGTATATAAGAGTCGAAGAAGGAAGGGAAAAAGGAAAAAAAAAATATATATATATACCTATATATATAACACGCGCGTTCTGGATTCTCTGGGTTACTGATCTTCATTAACTGCAAGCGGCACGTGCGGTTGCGATTTTTCAGAAGTGGATGTGAGTGTATGTGTGTGTATGTCAGGGCGTGAGGTTCGTGGAACGTTTAAGGTGGTGCACGCACGGTTAAGGAGTGGTGTATATGGGTAGACGAAAATTGGTTATATAGAGGGTCTAATTATAGACGTAATTGTTCGTTAACGAGAGTTTCTTATATTTTAAGTATATA
>JAWWEQ010010275.1:0-43034 GCA_035583055.1 Torymus tubicola
AATAAAAGATCTAGGGGGCGGCACGTTAAAAAAAAAAATATTGGGAAATAAGGGACACCCTAATATATATATATATACATATATATGTATATATATATATATATATATGATGGTATAGTGCAGTAGCTATTTCGCGGTTACGAAGACGCGCTTGAGAGCTTTCAAGTTTTATCGTGAGCTGCCGCGAGAGAGAGAGAGAGAGAAAGAGAGAGAGAGTGTCTGTCTTTTGTGAGTCAAATGCAGTGCGCTCGTGCCGTGGCACACTGCTATACTCCACATTCTCTCTCTCTCGCGCTCGCGCTTGCGGCTGCTCTTCTTCTTTCCTTTCATTTCTCTCTCGTTCTCCACGCGCTTCCCGTATTTTCCCCCTTCGCCGTCCCAATGACGAGCTCTACGCGTACTCGCTCTTTGCGCTTCTTCTCAAAGTGCGGCACGGGCTCGCATACGCTGACGTATATGTACACTTGTTTTGCTCGTTCCGAAGGTCTTTGTGCGGAATTTCATTTGCGCTCTGGCTGTCTCTCTCTCTCTCTCTCTCCCTCTCTTCTACTCTCTCGGAATTGTTTTAATCCAAGGTATATATCGGCTTTTCATTGTTTCTGATCTAATACGGTCGCGCGCAAGCGCAAGCTGTATAAGAACACAACGCAGCGGCATTGAGTTTCGGGAAACTCGTTTGACTTAAGATGGATCTCAGTTTATAGTTATTTCGTTCGGATTTCGAATGGAAACTAAAATGAGTTTGGAAGGGAGATCTGCTATGCGACATGGTATTGGTAGGCATACGCTATTTGAGCTTGGGAATTGATCGTATTGGATGTAGCGTATTTTAGAAGAATGGATTTATTTTTCATCTTTTTGAAAATATAATATATTGTTGCAATCACGAATAGGATAGAAATGCCCCCTGGGACGTTGATTATAAAAAGTAATCCGGCAATTGATTGAAAATCGACATTATTATTTGATTTATTGATGCATCATTTATTTTTAATAAATCGCGTTAACGAAATTTATATGAAGTTGAAAATCATTAAATTTATAATGCAATGCGCTTTACGAAATATTTTAATTAGAAAATATATTTAACGTGAGTAGCTATTATTGGATAAAAATTTTTTTCATGAAAGTATTATTTATTGTACATTTAATATAACATTTTTTATATGAGTCACATTTTCAACTTCAAAATAGATGTATAGTTCATACATAACTAAAAACTAACTTGGTCAGGTTATTCAAGTTTTGTATGAAAAAATTTTACAACGTATGAGATAGTTGTCATAACTTTCATGTACCTGTCGTATTCCTTTATATTCTTATCTTTATTTAACAAAGATATTAACTTTGATACATATGCAAGAATTAAATATAAGTATTACTTCATTTTAACAATTGTTGTAAACGTCGAACAACGCTAATATTTTTAATATGATGTAAATACTTTATAGAGTACATAATTGATATGTCTTTTGCAAAACATTTTAAAGAATGTGTCAACAATTTTTGTAAATATTGAATAAGGCTAATATTTTTAACATGTTATAAAAACTTTAAAAATTAAATCACTGATACAGTTTTTGAAAAATATTTTAAAGGATACAGCTACAAACTCTTTACTATTTACACAAATGAAAAAAATCTATTACAAATAATGTAATAACAACAATTATTATAAGTGATACGCATATTATATTATAAATAAAATAACGGAATGACTCTGTAACTAGCATGTAGAATATAGAACAGCATTTAGATTAAATTTTTATTTATGGGTTCTGCACCTTAGAGGGCATATTATAAAACTCTGCTTTTTCGCTTCTACTAAAGTACCTTATTTACATACATTTCGTATTTAAATAACTCTGCTAATATTTTAGATAGTGCACTGAACGCGAAAATATATTATAACTTGCAAAATAACTATATATTTTAAAAATGATATCTTTTGTATTATAAATAACTTTTACGATGATCGAATACACATTTGCACATGAGTATTTTTCCCATTAAAACTTCATTTCCTCGCATCGTTCCACAATTCAAAGAAAAATGCATTCGCAGAAATGAACAACACGCAACGCAGGAAGCTTGCAAACAAATAAAAGATTACGCTATACGGTTATTATACTAACTTTTTGCGTTATTAACGCTACATTTTTGTGCATAAAAATAGAACAAAATCAGCGATCTATTAAAATCCTAATTTCCGAAATGATTGGATGGTCACGTCGAAAAACCGCAAGCATACGCGCACACTACATCTGCAGGCGAAATCCAAACGGCACACTAAGCATTTCTACAGATCCTCCTCTCGTAAATAATGCTTTATTTACGACGCAGCACTGCACAACCTCTTCCTCTATCTCTTCCTCTCTCTCTCTCTCTCATTCTCCCTTCATTCGACCACCCTGCTGAAACAATACGCCAGTGCGTCGTTGCAGCGAAAGCGCTTCTCAAGCGTTCCCTTAACTCGCCTCATCGCGTAATTTCTCTATTATTCATACAAAGCCTGGGCGTATACATGCGTGCCTTGATGCTCTCTCTCTCTCTCTCTCGAGGCAGTGTTAAAAGACTAAGTGCATATGTGTGCGTGAATCAGAGGCGCGAAATGTGTGCGAAGCCCAAGAGTAAAAGGGCTGTGCACGCGTTTGTATGTGTGTGTATAGAGCACAGGGGGAGAGTAGAGAGTTTCTTGCCGCAAGTAGCTTTTGTCGCTGTCTTGTTCGTGTCGTCGTTATTTATTTACCACAGTTTGACTGTGAGCCTTTGAAGTGGATTTCCCTTTGCGGCTGCAAATGTTGTTGATGTGAATAGTGCATACCACACTGATTTTAATAGTTTATAATTGTATTCGTTTGACAAACATCAACATTTGCTATTTGTGCGTTATTAAAGGTGCGGTAGCGTATTTTAGCTCTTAGATATAGATTAGCACAGCGTACAAAAGTATATGTTTATGCATATTACTGATATACAGAACATTTTCTTTGCCCAGCAACCATTTATCACTTGATTACTCACTTGTAAAGCAGCTGCATTGTACTAGTATTTATTTTGCGTGAATAAAAGGTGCTTTAGAGTAAAATGGATTTCAGGAATGAAAAGCCGAGTAATTGCCAAAGTAAAGAATACAAGAGAATTATAAAATTCTTGCCTACATCTCATTCAGTGAAACTCTCAACGTCGATTTAACCTACATTATTACACGTATAGAAAGAATATATCATCATCTTTTTTTTTATAAACCAACGTGCCTCTACTCCTATTGTTCTTTTCTGAATAATAATTCTCAAAAAGGCTTTGTCGCTCACACCCCGTCAACCGCGTGCTACTGTTACCACACACTCAAGGCGAAGTTCAGGGCGTCAACGCAACGCGGTGGTTTCTCCTCCTTTCTGAAATTTCCCGACATCCTCCCTTACACTTCATCCCCGTCTTATCCCACCTTCTAACCGACACGTCACATAATACATACATACTCGCACAGAGAGAGAGCCACAATCTTCTCGTTCTCGTCGTCTGCCACGTAGGTATGTACGTCCCAAGCCATCACGGAAATTTCACGAGACATGTACCGCAGAGAAACGCGCGTTGTGTAATGAGTTTATCGAATTCATTGGATTGTATGCACGTGAGAGAGAGAGAGAGAGAGAGAGAGAGAGAGAGAGAGAGAGAGAGAAAGAGAGAGAAAGAGAGCAATGCATAATAACTGGTGAGAGATTTCTTTTGCAGACGATAAATTAATGCGTATGCGGTGCGTTAGTCATTCGAGCGAAAGGTAATCGAGGATGCTCCGGGGACGCATTATTTGGCCGGTGTTGTTTATGGCTGTCGATGTGTTCAAAGATTTAAAGAGATGGGAGGGTTTTTTTTGTGTTACCGGGGTGGCAGAATTTATTTCGTTGTGATGGCACGGAGATAAGGTTGGTTATTTGTAGTGTGCTTGATTGTTCGTTGCGGTATAGGCAATGAAGATAAGTTCGAAGTTTGTATCATTGTGTTTTTAAATCATATAGTTTTTTTATTTTGAGTTTACATCAAGTATTCACATGGAGTTATTTTATATAGAAGCTCATGTATCATTTGAATGTCTTTCATTATTTTACTTATAATTGTAAAAAATTGTTTCTGTTAGTATTCCATAATTAGTTCATGAATTTATTCTTGCTCCGTAATAATGTTCTTTATGTGTGAAATAAAATTTTCAATTTTTTTTTCGCTACTGAATTAATGAATATTTAATAAATTATAATATAAAAGATTTTCTCTAAACAGCTTCAGGGTTGAAAAAAGGAAAGAACGTAAAAACAACATTTGACGCGACTGGCACCAAAGTTTTTAAAGGATCGACCCACGTAATGTGTTTTTTACATAAACATATCTATAATTTAAAATATGTACGGAAACATACGTAAGAACAGTCAATAAGATACGATAAAACATGTGCGTTTGTAAATATATGGAACAGTTTTTCTTCCGTTTTGTTTCGTGAACTTTAGCAGTGTTCTTCTCTAAGTTTTCCCAGGGGCCGCGAAGAATTGTACTTTAATTTTTTGTCTTCCAGAAGTTGGGTATCCTATATCTTGAGGGCACGAGGCTTTTTGTTACTATGAAGTATATAGCCTGCATCGTAAATAAATTTCAATTTACGTCTGATACTATTTTGCTTTTTCAATTTAATTTAAAAAAAGAAGAAAAAGATATTAAACTACTATCATAATTTATTTTTCAGTTCCAAATTAATAAATTTTTATTTGATAAAATTAATTGAAAATTTCATTTAATATGGATTCTTAATTAGTTATAGTGAATGCAATAAAAAATAATTTACCTACCGACATTGATACCAAAAAAAACTCTGTGCCACGACCAATCATATAAAAAAAAAGGAGATAGAAAGAGAACGAAAGGAAAAAACAAAGCGGCCAATTGAGACCGACATCCGTAACTTCCACTCACACATTTATCTCTTTCTCCTTTGGCAACCCCTTGACCGCGACGATCATCCCTTCGAGCCAAGCTTCGAAACACGACACTGGCGATATTGTTGTGATTTATAATAATGGCCCTCTTAGAAGCAAGAGAGAAAGACATCGCGCTCTCTCGCCCAATCAATTGTCTCCTCGCCTACGCCACACATCGGATCGAATATTGGCCCCGTGCGGCGAAGAACCGAGCCTCTTAATTGCCAAGGTGCTCGTTCTCGGTGTCTGCCGATGGAGAAAACAATGAAAGAGGAGAGGAGGAGCAAGAGGGAGAAATAGAGGTGCGCAGGCGTTAAAGAGAAGTGTGGGTGAGTCTTGGGGTGAGATGGACCAATGAGGTTGTGGTGTATAAATGTGTTGCGGTTGGAGTGTCTGTGGCTGTTGGGAGGCTTTTTTTCTTTCTTGAAGGGTTGTTTGTCGCTAGTGAATATTGTTTGGCTAATGGTTATAGTGAAGGTAATGTCATGGGAACAAAGTGTAGAGCAGATGCAGAATTAGCAGAGGATGAAATTTGATTGTTAACATATTCATAAATTTAAACTTGTATAACTGTACATTAGTAATTATTATTAATTGAAGTACGTCAATATTCCCTTATACTGGTAAACTGTTATTCATTGAGCAGATGTATTTAGATATTTGGATTACTAACAATATATTATTAGATTGTGTATATTAATAATTTATTGCACTTATCGAAATTCTATTTATACTTAATGATATTGTTAATGGACCAAGTTAAATAATATACCTACAACTAAACGTGCTGTTCTGAAAAGGCTTCGTTTCCAGTGTTATAAAAATTTTATTGTACGAAAGTTTGCGTTTTTAATTAAAAAAATAATATGCGTAATCACTTTGTAATGAACATCCATTTCAACCCAATGGTTTTTTCTCTGCTATTTTTATAAATCTATAACGCAGGCAGCTTCAATATAAATATTTCGTTTTCGATAGCCATCAATTTTACTGTGAATTCTTTCAAATGTGAAAATCAAACGCCTCAAATGTGAAACTGAGCTTTTATCATGTAATAAATCTTTCACGCTTTTCAACTTTTTAATTAAAATTATCAATCAACTGAAATATATATTTCTTTACAATTATATTAAATTTATTTAATTTTCACTTCATGACGTTTTAATATATAATAAATTATTTTACATCATGATGTAGGAGTCTCACACAGACATGCAGTTCAGGATGGTTAAATTAAAACATTTACTCTCACGATGAAAATGATATAGATTTATTAATTAATACTTAAATTAAAGTTACAAAGAGAATATGTGTAAGGGCCTTCACAGCACGTCGCATCACGTTAGCGCTCGAGTACCGACTGACCGCTCTCTCTCGCGAGTTCGCACACATGAGCGTACTACACCAGTGCGCCACACTACACTCTAACGCCTATATTTTTAAAATCCTTACAATGAAAAGCTAAATTTTTTAGAAGAAAAAAATTTCTTTTGTCGAATTGTACGTTTGATGCTCATAGCGATTATTTTAAATCCCTATAACTACTACGATTTATGCAAAAGTCTCAATTTCTTTTTACAAAAATTTTAGAAAGAATTATATTATGTATCTATACTGTTATATCTATATAATTTCTAGATTATTAATTTTTACTTATACATGTATTTAAAACTATTGTTTAAATATTTTATTAATTCTTGCTTAAATACTTTTGACCACAAAAATAAACCTATGTAACGCATTGTATGTATCTGCATATAATAAAATTATTCTATTCTATTTTAAAATGGACTTCAATTTTATAATTCACTATCATCTGTATATTTTTTGTAAGCTTAGCATTATTCATTGTTAGTCTGTTTTATGAATATGCATACGGAGTGAAGTACAATACCCTTAGAATTAAAAACAAAGTTTCTTTACCTTATTCAGATCAGTTCGGCAGATTATATCTCAATTTTGAGTAAAATTTAATCCCCCTATTTTCCATCAATTATTTGATCGTTGAACATATGATATAAGTGAAAAAATAGATCCCCATATAGCATAACCGTCAACTATCGTGATCTGAAAGATCCCTCATCTTCGTAAAGAATAACTTGGAATAATCACAGTATATACATTTGCGCGTGTTATCGCAAAAGTGGGGAAATTAAATTCTGACTTTGCTCCAGCAAGAAGGAAAAGATTGGCGTTTCCCTCAGTCCGACTCAACCGGAAATCGAAGAAAAAAAAGGAAAATATCTCGAATCAGCCTACATCTCCATCGACCTCGTATTACCCGATGTTTACCAGTACCGCCTATTATTTCTTCTCTACCCAGCAAACGCACGAGCTCGCATATATATACACCTCCCATTCGACGTCGACGACGACGATCCATTTAATACCCCAACCAGAGCGCGAGGAGAGAAAGAAAAAGAGAGAGAGAGAGAAAGAGAAGAAAAAAAGGGAAAATCAAGGCAGCTGAGAAACAAAAAGACGAGGAACGCGTATATGTAGAAGGAAATAGCGCGTACGCGTGGAAACGAGAAAAGTGGCGGGCGGGAGGGGACGCAAAAGACTAAAGGACAAAAAAAAGACGAAGAAAGAGAGTAGAATCGATGGAAAAGCGTGTCGCCTGGAGATTGAAATATCGTAAGTCGAGTTTTGCTGAAATGCACCCGATAATTCTTACGCGCGTGTACGTCTGTGTGTTATATATATATATAGCCAATCGAACGCTCGTGTCGCAGTAATATTACGCCGTGAGAAGAAGAGAAAGAGATCCTCGCTTCTCCCACGAGAAACCGCGCAACGAATTTGTCTCGTGTTCCCTCGAAATTTGTCATTTGAACTTTTTGGCTGGTGTGTGTGTGTGTGTCTGTACGTATAGAGAAGAGAAACGCGGCGAGAGGTCGAGGTAGACCGTTGAACAAATATTGACGGTTTGTCGGGGCTTTTAAGTAGAATACCGATGGATTTGGTCGAAGGTGCGGGAAAGGAGGAACGTAGAGCGCGTCGAGAGCTCAGAGTCAATACCCCAGGATGATGTGTATTATAAAGTTATAGGGTAAAGTTCGTTTGGGAATTATCTAAGTTTCGAGGTTTGAGAAGAAAATTGCGACAACCCACCCTGTAAATGATAATATTATTGCGAGGAACGATGTGTCTTTGAAAATTCCCTATAGGGTTTTTTTGTTGAAACTACATCGTTAATCGGAGTTTTCTTATATTTAACGACAAATATATACGGCGTTACGAAGTTTTCTTTTATAGGTAGTTGGATTCGACGATAGGTATTGTTATAGTAGTGAAAGAATGATTAAGTTGTCGAGCGCACTTCGGGTCAAGTTTCCAACTCTATTCGAGACACGTGTATATAATATATATATGCTCGGGGAAATTCCGCGATCAATCGCAAAGTACATCATACATGTTATTTTTGCGGAAAAATGTCTATGAATGCAACGCAGGGCTGTCAATGCGCTGAAAACGCGACTTCTACGCGCAATGAAGCGAAAAATAACTTTTGTTACTTCTATTTCTGTTATTCTTTATATAGAACGAGCATTATGCATGTTACCGAGGAGCTTATGTCATTCATTCCAGTGAAAAGTATATACAATATTGTATATATGAAATTTCTTTTGGATGAAGTTTATAAAAGATTTAAATTAAATAATAAGATGCATTGGTTTGAATTTAAATAAAACGGCTACTTTTGACAAATTCATCGTAACAATAAACGGCGAAAGGATTTTTGCTATTTAATTTTCAACTGTTGTGCATTACGGTTGCTTTATGAAAATAAAGTGCAGTGATGAATGGCGTTGTTCCCCTTGTTAATCCGATGTCGTGAGCAAACACGTCTATCTCGCGTAATAATAGCATTTATTCGCGTGATGCAGAGCTATTTTTAAAATCTGTTCATTGAACAATCCATAACAAAGCTATTAAAACGAATAGAGGTACGTTTGTTTACAGTCTCGTCTTTTTTCAATTTATCCACGTCGTTATCGTTAGACTGATTCCTTACTATCTTTTGTTAATTGTATACGAAGTTATTTCTAACCAGAGAATAAGGTAAAATATTCAGTTGAATTCTTGACCTTTGAAACGAAACCGCACGTCTTCATCTTTCCAAAACAACGTTCCTACGTAAAATCGAAAGCCAACCGAGGAAATAAGAGCACTATACCGAATCACAGTTCACTCGTTCTTTCTCCTCTCTGTCTTTTCGTTATATCGCATAAAAGAATCCACCGTTCGCTCTCTAAAAAAAACACGAAACAAACCCTAAGAACGAAAAGAACGAGGCGAAGCGAACCGAAACAGTAGCAACAGCTCGCCCCCGAGGCTCTCTCTCTCCCTCTCTCTCGTCTCTTATACAATTGTACTCGTTACCCTCGAAGCGCATCGAATTACACGGCGAGGCTACTCGCGGCGCAGCGCCCAGTTTTTCCGCATTGCTAATGAGACATCGTCGAATATCCGCTTCTTTCCCCCACTCTGAAATTGGGCCACTCGCCGCCGTTGAACGCGAAATTTACGTCGGCCGATCCAATTAGAAGGGAGTGGAGGGGGGGGGGGAGGACGAGGGAGAAGAGAGAGGCAGCTGCAGGAACCGTCGATGCTTTGCCTGAGCCACGTGTACGCGTAGGAGTAATTAGGCGGCGCGAGGCTGAGGGAAAAGGCAATAGCAGTATAGCGGCGCAGACCGTTCGCGAAAGAGGAAGAGCCCAGAGAGAGCGAGAGAGAGAGAGAGAGAGAGAGAAAGAGAGGGAGAGAGAGAGAGTGAGAGAGGGAGAGAGAGAGAGTAGGAGAGGGATGGCAAAGCAGGAAGGGAATATCGAGGATGCCAATGACGTGAGAGGATATGAAGACTGTTTTGCGAATTTGTCGGTATCTTTTTAAGGGTATTGTGGATATTAGTTATTACGAGTGTAGAAAGGTATTTATTTTATTGGAGAGTCAATGATATGGTGAATAATAAGTATACTGTAGTGCAATTCTTACACGCGTAGAATTCAGTCGTGAATAAGTACTTGATATGAACTTTTGAGAGTTTGTTGTGAATTTTTTTGGGCTTTTGTGATGGACCAGGAACTTTGAAAATAACAGTGAATGTCATAACTGTAGCATAAATACTTTTTAAAATTTATCAATTTAACTAAATTATATATGAAGTAGAGACTCTTAAGTAAGTGTACAATGTCATGAATATGAATTTATGAAAAATGATATTTATATTATGTCACTTTTATTAAATGATTACTAATTTAGTGTAATTTAAAAAAAAACATTAATACAAAAATGTTGGAAACTTCATTTTTTATAAAACCGAATTTTAATTGACAAATTTAACATGGCAAAAATGAAGAATGATTTATCAGAATTGATAACGCTAATAATAAACAATACATAACGATCAATATTATCATAATGACAGCGATGACCTAGATATTCGATATAAGGGGAAAAAATCTTTAACAAAGTCTTCACGACCATCCCATTTTTGCCTATCCAGCGCACATCTTAAGAGCATTTCCATCCCCTTGAACCGCATTTGAAATAAATCCAGCCATTAATAATGCCATCTGTGCAGCATGCAATTCTTCATCTTCCAGCGAACAATCTAATACACAAGCACCTCTCTCTCTCTCTCATCTTTCACATTCCTAACCGTCACCCACTCATTATTCAACTATACGTTAAACCGTTCGCCCTCCGCAATCCGCTATACCATCCCAACATCCCATTAATGTTTACAGCAAGCGGCAATCTCATCTCGAGTGCCCTCTTCCCTTTTCTCTCTCTCTCACTCTCTCTCTCTCTCTCTTGCTCTCTCCTTTCCCTCGCGCGTGATTTCTTATCGACACTTCATCGTCCCCGCCTCCCGCGGGTCAATTCGCGCAAGTATAGTCGATGGTCGCTGCGGCAATTCTTTTTCTCGCGCGAAGGACTTGCCTCTCTCTCTCTCTCTCTCTCTCTCGGGACAAGAGGCAATAAAAAAAGCATCGTACAAAAGCTCTCCGCAGCGACGCGGCGAAAGAAGTTTTTTTTTATCTGGTTGCCCGATTATTAGAGGCGTCTCCCTCTCTACTCGTCTTCTTTCTCTTTCTTTCGCGTCGTTGCTTGCGCGCGCGTGTGCTATCGTCGTGTGGCATCATTGGCGAGTGTTTTTGCACGGCGGAGTAGCAGAGGACGAGGCAATAAAATTTTCTTTGTTTGCGAGCGAGGAGCCACGGTTTGAGTTTGAATTGTTTGGTCTGAGTTTCTGATTGAGGTTTCAGATTCTTGAGAAACGTTTTATATATATAATGGAAATAAAATTTGCAGGCGAAGAATGTGGTTGGAGCTGGGGGTAAAATGATATGCGTGTAAAAAGAAGGATGGAAAAGTAATGGGGATGAAAGAATTGAAGATTGTTATTTTATATTTGTTGTGGAATTTTAACTGTAATTTAATAATGCAGGATAATAATTATATTGTACGAGATTAGTATCAAAACAAATAAATTATAGTGATATGTTTCTTTAATGCCAGCTCTATAATGTACGATTTTAATTACAAAGCCCATTAAAGGTAATTTGCAACTGTAGAAAATGAAACTATCATGACCTGAGATAGAGATCAAAATCGATAAATGTAAACAAACTTCGGGAAATTAATTAATGAAGCTGTTGTGATTTTAATTAAAATTTATATTATACAAATTTAATGTTGAATATAACGATTATAATTATATAAACTGTAGTAATTTAATAGAGGATAATTATGTGTGCTTTTACTAAAAATAAAACGAAGTTCGCAAAAAAAGTGATAATGATTAATTAATATCCAGTTGATAGTATTAATTTATATATCTGCCAATGTACTACATGTAAAAAGTAATATTAAATGTACTACATTAATATGGAGCAATATTAAATTTTCAAATTGATATAAAATGCTAAATTAATATTTCATCAAGATCGAAGGCGCATGTTAACGTACTGCCGTACTGATGGTATAAAATCCATTATAGACGAACAGTTGGTTGCACATCACCTATATTACAAGTACTTCCACTACTATTTGAGCACGTTTCGTGGATATACGAAGGAGGATACACGTGGATACACTTGAGGACACTTCATTTTATAAAGACTACATGTTCTTTTACATTTCTTATCACTTTTTTCATATATCCATGATTAATATAGCTTATTTCCGTTCAAATTAATTAAATGACACGGTTCTGAATCATTATACAAATTGTGGATTGACCCAGGAAACATTAATCACCTTAAATACTGACAAATCATTTAAATTCCCATACTCCCACTGCCACCGCTAACTTCGTAATTCTCCATACGCACAACCTCCCATACAGGATCTTTCATTTCCCGCAGAAAAATGAAGCCACTTCACGCGACATGCACGCGTCCAAAGCAGATTAGATTCTAATTCTCGGTCATCGAGGGCATCTGGTCACCTGCAAATCAATCCGCGGCTGCCACGAAAGGGATTCGCTATCCGCCGTGTCCTATACAGCTCGCGCATTGGCCATTAAATCGACTAAATCGAACTTTACGACACGCTCGTTCGCTATATGCCTATACTCTCCGTCTCTCTCTCTCTCTCCTCCGTACATACGTCGCTACGAGCTTATCAGATTACAATGGCAGGAGAGCCACCATTAACGTATATAACGACAGTCGGGTGGTCGATGTTCTCTCTCTCTCTCTCTCTCTGTCTAGCGACGAAACGCGTTCGTCGTCCTCTCCTCTTGCGAGTAGGATTTTCGCGTCGTTTCGTCCTTTCCCTCTCTCGCTTGGTTTCCTCTACATGGTATAGATAGTAGTAGTTTTCTCTCTCTCGCTCTCCCCTATCCTTCACTCTGTCCGTTCGCTCTTTCCCTTTTGCAGAGGGACGAGATTAAGGCTGCGACGACGCGCGCGCGTCCGCGTATATAGCTGAGAAGTTTGCCGCTGACGTGTTTTCCGGACGGTCGCCGTTTGTAGGTCGGCTCGTCCTTTCAATGCGCGACGTGCCGTCGATGTGCACACACACACACACATATATATATATATACATAGAGAGACACAGAAGGGGGTAATTAGGCATTCGGCGAGCGTCACGAACAAGCTTGCTAAATTACGCCCGACTTACTTTTTTTCCAGCTGTCTCTCTCTCTACCTCGCGTTCTTCCGGATTCCAGGCGGACTGAGAGGTCGAGGTAGCTACTGCTACAGTGGTACGGTGGTTTTAAAGTCCGCGTTTCGCGTGTGAGAAGTGTACAGTAGCAGTGTAGTGGTGTGGGTGGCTCTCGTGTTCGATGGAATTTAATTCTCTATAGCCCGTAGTGGTGTGCTGGTGTGATTAGACGCGTCGTGATGACCAGAAATTACTTTTGTCGTCTTGGTATCCTCTCGTTAAGAATTAGGTTGTAGAAGGATAATTATCATTGGTATATCGCGTTGTTAAAGGTATCGCCGCATAATTAATTAATCGATGATATGATCATTATAGAGCAGAAAATGTTCGATAATTTAAGAAATCGTGAAATATTTCCTCAATCACATATATACCTGGTTCTTATATTAGCGAAGTACGGTAATTAAAAAAGTTATTAACTGATCCGCCGAAGCGATATATTTTTGTAGTATGTACTCTCGTCGATGAAAACGAGCTCATAGAGAGAGAGAGAGAGAGAAAGAGTGAGGGAGAGCTAGATGTTTATTGAAAAATCGAACATATCAAAGCCTGCGCGAATGAGTGCTCTCATGTTCATTTGCCAGATCAAAGGGTTGCCAAGAATATTACTTGCATATAAAGACGTACTACATGTATCGTTGCCACGTGTGTATATATGTGTGTGTGCGTCTATAATTGCGGGACGAGAGGTATAGCGATGTACACGCGGACTCTTAAAGCTTATAATTCCGATAAGTGATAGCAAATTAAAGTCTATATGTAGACGCATACTCTCAACGAGAGCTTGCAGCTTTGAATTCCTGTAGTCTAATAATGTCGAAAGTTCCAAGAAAAGCTATATGTAAATGTAGAAGCGGATACGATAATATACTGATATTTCAATTTGTGTTATTTATGAAATGCCGTTCTCTATTATTGAAATCACCCGGCATAGGTTAACTTATCGATGTACGTTAATAATAACGTATACACTGTTTATTCCTTGCATGGTACTTGGCTATTGAAGCTCTACTCTAATTATATTAAATTGACTGTATCCGAAAACGGATCAGAAAAATTAAAATCAATATATGATAAAAACAATATACGTATATTTCAATAAAATATTATTTTATCATTTATGCAAATAAAAATAACCCAACGTAACGTTAAATTGCAAAAAAAACTCGTGCTTGAGCAATAAATAATCCGTGTACCATACTCCATACCTGGTTCCCGCTCACAAGGATTCGCATCAAAGCACTCACTCACCAATCGAGCCTCTTTTTTTCTCACTCTGCTCTCATAATCTCAAAATAAAATTCCTTACATATCTTTCCGTGTATACCCTATATATATTCAGCAGCGACGCGCGGATTCGCGGCGTGCGCGCGCGCGCGTCAAATGTTTGAGAGGTCCCTTAATGGCGGGGTCGCTCGCAAATGGGAGCAGCGCCGCAGAGATCGCGCAGAGAGATCACGCGCGCGTGCTCGAGGACGGGGGGTGGGGGGGGGGGAGAGAATTCGAGCTAAATGTTCCGTAACGGACCGATACCGCAGCCGTTGGTGGGTGGAGGGTGAGAAGAAGGAAGGGAGGAAGAGGGAGGATCGAACGCCAGAGGTATAACTGACGCTTTATAATTCGCCCCCCGCGCTGCACATGCGCTAATCAATGGTATTCCAAATAATAATGTAATTGGGCCGAGTCGAATTAACGATTAATAATTGACTGAGAGAGAGAGAGAGAGAGAAAGAGAGAGAGAGAGAGAGAGAGAGAGAGAGAGAGGGAGGGCGAGGGCACGTATAGATGTGTATGTACTCGCTTGCAGCTATACGCTGTGTATTTCCACGGGAGGGTATAGGGTAATTGAACCGCTCGAGCGTTCGTGAAATTACACGCGCGAGCTTTTGAATTTTCCTGCGGGTACCCTGCGTATAGGGTATAATGTAGAGTGCAAGGGTAAAAGTTATAGGGGGATGCGTGGTGGTTGATTGTGGTGTCTACGGCGATTTTCGAAATATTTTTACGGGCGATTTAATTTGTAGCGGAGATCGGGAAACGCTGTGTGTGTTCGAATTTTGTAGAATTGGAAGAAAATTGTTGGTCGCAGGGGTAATTTTATTTTATTTCGGTTTAATTGAGAGGCAGCCTGGGTTAATGCGGTCAATGGGTGTAGCAGGCGAAATTGTTTTCCAGCTTTTTCGATTGTGCCGATGCTACGTGACGCTGATATTTGCATGCGTACATGCTGTGTATAATATAAGTTATGTAAATGTTTGGCCTTTACTTATAGGGGCGATTGAAAAAAGATGACTTGTCGATCGGTGTATAATGAATCGTTGTATTTGAGATGAGAATGAATTAAAATACGTACTTTTGGTACACACTGTGTTTTATATTCAGTGTCGAAAGTGATGTTTGTGTTGTACTTAAGGTGGCTCATGCGATTCAGAATAAATAATTTTATTCACGTACCAATTTTACACAATATATTTCAAGTCTTGCTCTTTTCATTTCCGCAAAGAAAATATGGGATAAGCGATCAAAATTTCAAGAAATAAATGTTTGATAAAGATATGTTTTTGTACAGAGTCTTATGGGATCAACCTTAAAAACACTTTTCATATCTCTATAAAAGTATTGATCTCTGAAAAAATAGGTAATTATAGATAATATATTCTTCACGGGGATTAAGATAGTGCTAAAAAAATGTTAGGTAAGCGATTAAAATAAAAAGAAATTTAATACTAAAGTATGCAAATTGTAGTTAGACGATTTTAGTAATACCTTCGGCGCATGCGTGATAAAAGCCGTGTGATTAATGTGGCTCAAAACAAGCCGTTACCCATCGGTCAAGCAGTTGTTTGTGGTGTTGCCACATTTAGTTCTTTGATAGCGTAAAAGGAAGTGGGGTTTGCGGGGCGACGCATAAAATATTACATTTTTTAATTAAAGTTAAATAACTTTTTTTATTACTTTGACGTTTATAAGTCATTCTCAATGTTTTTCATGCAAATTGAGTTGCTAAAATTACAAATATAATCAAGGTACCTACGGGGCCCCCCACTTGATACGGAACCACTTTAATACAGTTGAAATTCTTATGTAAATAATGTTTTAGTTGCAATTCTTCTAGAATAGCATATCAATAGTGTACCTAAACAATAAATTGAATACCACATAATAAATCGAATTAGCTTAAATCACGCTCAATCGTTGCCGGTGATTACAGACGTTTCTAGTTATCGCTTAGTTTCGAATTGTAAGGGAATTTTTTTGACTTATTTTGGCTCAATAAAGCTCTACATCAGGACCAAAAATTCGAAATTCAATAAGAAAAGTTTTATCAGATAGATGAAGTCCTGAATTTTTTTGAAGTTCAACGAATGACTTGCCGCAGGCGAAGGATTGATAACAGTCAGATAAAATTACTGATTTTCTTAACACAATACTTTGATTTTTTAATAAAAAGTTTTGCAGATACACTCTTCAGAAGTGCACTTCATTTTTATCTATTCATGTTCTTTTCCTATTGCACAGAAAAAGTGTATGGATTGTCGCAACGAACTTAATTGATTAAAACTATAATGACAATTGCTCAACATATAGTTATGATTATTGATTAATTTACACAGTTATTACGTTATTAGCCAATTATATTGTTAACTGTAACAGCAATAGTTTATATGGATAAATTTCATTTTTTATTATAATTCAAATATAATAGCTCAATTTAAAATGTACACAGATTTCATTTTAAAGTATTTCAATAATACTATAAATGTATTATCATTATAGGTTAATTTATTAAGAGAATCATAATAAATAGCTTTTGTTAATGTGTAATAAACAACTAAAGTTCTTTATAAAGCTCGGCGAGACTCTTAATGAAGTTTACTGAATACAGTGTAATATATAATGCGAGGATCTGGTATTAATACATTTTTTACAACGTAAATATTGATATACGACATGAGATGAATTTATTTATTACTGGATATTGAATATTTTTCATCATATAATAAACAAATCATTTTAAACAATAAAAATTTTCATAAATGTACAAAAAGGTCATTTATTTTCATTATAAAAATACGATTCATTAACAAAAAGATACAATTAGTAGTCTATCTTCAATAAATTACGTAATGGTTTACAAAAAAGATTATAGTCAAATAATTAATAAAAAGAGGGAAAGTACTGTTATTACAGTGTGCCTCGGGCTATCATTCCAATTTCCAAGAACATTTCCGAAGGATTTCGATTCGAATATAGAATCAACATTATTATGCTATACGTCTGTTTATTCTTTTTTCCCTTGTACATAAGAAAGAAGAGATCCTCATAACGTCTGTTAACATATCTACCTTCGCACTACATTTTCTCCATTAATATTGTATACAAGGTTAGGTGAATACTGATGTATACCCGAGTAATATAAGAATTTCTTTGAAAAAAAAAATACATTCCGTAAATATACTTTATGAATTCTTTAGATGTTTTTTTCAAAAGATTATTAATAAAATATAATTCAATTACAATGTGTAAGAAAATTTTCTACAAAAACTAGTAAATATTCATTATACTTCCATTGAACATGCTTATCGAACCTTCCTATCGAAATTTAATATTTTTTCGAATCGGCTTACCCTGTGAAATTACATTTTTACAGTCGTGTATGCATAAGGGTCGTCGTGATTTTACGAAATACATCGTAGGGAAGCTCCGCGTGTGTGCACCTCACGTACGCCAAATATTGAAGTGTTTGTGGAGAGCTAGAATCGTGAGTCTCTCATACTCACGTACGGCAGCTTAAGATTCGCCCACCATGATTTTTCTAAGGATTTCGGCTTATTGTGTTGTTACCTCACTTCTTAGTTGAACGTACTTTGACACTGTTTTGCGTAGAAGTTATCATTCTATATATTTTGGTACTTGTTTATTATTCATACAATTTTTATTTATAAAGTCTTGTCCGTAACTTCTGAAATTTTAATGAAAACTAAATTAATGTCTCAACCATACTCCGTAACTACGACGTACTTACTATTTCAGTATAGTGATAAGTTGGTCACAATTCCGTATTCAAATTGAGAAAATTCAAAATAGATTTAATTCCACTACATTAACCATCGCTTAGACAGCTATCTCCACTGTACATTATCACCGTTCATCTCAATAACAAACTCATAAATAAACAATGAAGATTATCAATGAAATTGGATCCGCGTCGAAAACAAAAAAGTTAACAGAAACGCGCGCACGCAGAGGTGGGAGAAGGAAAAAGCAAGTAGAAGAGTGGATGGGGGGTAGGTAGATGGAGTCGCGAAGGAAGAGAGAGGGTATAGCATGTAGAGAACGGTAGCACGCGCAAGATTTACGAGCGGCGCGAAGGCGTTGCGTTGCCAGCGCTGTTCCTCCTGTCGTTGAGATCATCTAAATCAGGGCAATATACAGCGTGCGTATATATATACATACACACACACTAGAAACCGTACAGTACGATATATATGTATAAATAACGTATATATACGCAGAGAGTGAGAGGGAGAGAGAGAGTAGTATAGCGCGCTACTAACACAGTCATCAAGACGAATTGTAGCTGCCGCGCGTTTACCAGTATCTGGTAATACATTCTCGGATTATCCTCTCGAATGGCGCGAAATTCTTACGAATTATATGCGTTATAATGGTTAACGCGTGAATGCTGTATCATGTATATATTCGCATTAAAAACGTCGATATACGTTATTTAAGAGTTTTCAGTATAGGAAATTGTGTAGCTTAGATCCTCGTGTATATGATTTATTAATATTTCTAGAAACTTCAATTTGATAATTAACGATGCTATACTATATCCATAAATGTAAATGCTCATCAACCCATTTAAAATTCAACAAATCACTTAGAATCTCATTTCACAACACACACATATATATATGTATGTATACACTATTAGGTGAAATTGTCTCGGCCATCGGCAAGATTAATTTTGATTAAACACGGTCGCGCATCAATCGTCCCACATGCATACGAGGGAAGTAGAGAAACAAAGAACCGGTAACAAAAATGCAAATGCATCCGTCGCATTTGCCACCGAGAGAAGCGTATATAAAAAGCCGGAATCTCGAACGAAGAAATTGCAGTCGCTTATCGCTCCCGGGCACTTTTCGCTCCTCCGGCTCACGCGAATTGCGACAGTAGACTGTGCACGCGAAGGGACGAGAGAGAGAGAGAGAGAGAGAGAGAGAGAGAGAGAGAGAGAGAGAGAGAGAGAGAGAGAAAGCAATGCTCGGTGAGTTATTACGACAATGGCTGTGCTCTCGTGCGCGCGAGGCTGAGATTAATTTTTAATCAAGCGCACGGAGCGGTTTTCCGTTAAGCAAGCGCGTCAAAGTGTCCAGCAAGGGAGGAAGGGGAAAATGAAACGCGAGACTGGCCACTCTCGCGTGAGCGTACGAATTTTTCGCTCTCTCTCTCTCTCTCTCTCTCTCTCTGAGCGTCGGTATTAGCAGCGAGAGAGAGGGAGAGAGAGAGAAAGCGTTTTCGGATTTAAAAGATTCGTTTCGAGCTTTTTTCACTGGCCCCTGGTTGAGGCACAGTAGCTGCGTTGCAGTATACGCTCCCAGTGATTATTGCACAGAAGACTTTTTGGCGTGAGGATTTAAATTAAAAATTTTAGAGAATTTTAGTTGTGCAATTATAATAAGTAATATGCGAGTAGTTATGCGTTTATTTTTTTAAAGACAGATATTTTAATATATAAAATATCGAAAATTTTAAAATATTCTTCAATATAGATTGCAGGCGAATGGAAATGGGATACCGAGCCAGATGAAATCAGTGAATGTTTCAGTCGGCAAGTTTAGTTTTCCTGAATAATATATGACCATCGTATATTTTGCATTCGTGTTCTCTGTGTAGCCAACGTCAATATTGTTTCAGTATACATGTTTCTAATGGTTCGCTGGTGCAAAAATCGTTGGGCACAATTGAAATCGACGTTGAAACGAATGTTACTATATATCTTTTTTAGATGTATTGGTTATATGAATATATGTTCATTTATTACTATTTTGTTTTACAAATGGGTCATATTGGCGTTTATTTTATGTAGGCAATATTGTATATATAGATATTGTAAAAAAATTTAATCTAATTTGTATCCGAAGTACAATTTTTACAATGCGAGTTTATTTGCATATTACTCTTTCAGTATAAAAGATTAAGTTATGGATTCGATATGTTCTTCGAACAATTAATTATATTGTATTACTAATATAAAGCTTATGATATAAATTGACGTATTACACTTTCTAATCAATCACAGTAACTTATAAAAAGTTATAAAAACTTATATAAGTCAGAAGTACTACTATAATATGATGTTGCCGTTATGAAACCCCAATATAATTCTTTATAATATAAACTTTTATTCGATAACATGTTACACTGTTGATTCTCAAAGAAAATGTTTCAAATAACACTAATTATACTATATTTAATTTATAATTTAAAAGATATTAAATCACGTCTGACAAAACATAGCTTGGTAATTAGTAAAACGTCTGTGCCACAGCTGCATTTTCATTTTGTTTGGGTTTCAGTATCACTACGTAAGGTAAATGGTTAAAAATTAAAATCATCCCATCTGTCAGATTTCTTTAAACTTTTGAATTTAAACAGTTGATGGTTTATTACTTAATACTATATTATGTTGTTAAACAAAATTTGAACAATTGTAATAAAGATAACGATTCAAATTTAAAATCACGTATACCTGTGACATACTTTCGTTAATCTACAAACACATCCTTTTTCTGACTAAAAAAAATCATCATACCTAATGTCACCATCGTTTCTACTACTGCAACACTGACTCCCAAATTCATTTTCTTCACCGCCCATTCTTCCACAGCGAAAAGCTCTCAAGAACAGCAAACACCTCAGCTTCCACCTCATAAACTCCTTCCACAATTCACTGCTACGCATTGAAATTCATCGACTTTTTTTTCTCTTCCACGCACGTAATTCGGTTACTAGGTACACACTGTAGGTATACTGCAAGCCACACACACACACGCATACATACACATCGCACTTCTTCGCAGACTCTTGGATTGCCTTTCACGCAACGATTCACGGCTCGGCCGTAAAATTTAGGCTGCAGGACAGATTGGCCGCTTGTACAGCTTGAGAAAATCCTTCTGTCTCTTTACTTCTTGCGCGCGCGCGTCTGCGCCCGCACGGGGAGGATATAACGCGAGCACGTCCAAAGCGAGCTTCTTTCGCTTCGCCGTTGAATTTCAACAGAGTATATAAGATCGTTTGTTACTTTTATTGCTTCGCAGAGCTTCTTTCTTATATCTACCTATAACCGCTTGGTTCGTCGGTTTCTCTTACTCACTTACTTACTATGTACGCGTATAATATGATTCTCTTTGGGTATATACGTGGTTCGTGGTGGCTTGGAGTATATACTTCTCTCTCTCTCTCTCTCTCTCTCTCTCTCTCTCTTCGTGAAAAGTGATTTAATTTCTGTCTGGCCGACTGTCTCGTGAATTCGTAATGAGAGGAAGAATCGTGGAAGCGACGATGGTTTATGTGATCCCAGTTATGACATTCGATGTTATGGGTGAAGTTTTCCTATCAAATAACTTGGGAGTTGAAGTGTTATTTTTGTTTTTCTGATTTGTGCGTTCTGCTGTATTGCCGACGTCGTTTTTGTTCTTTCGGATGTGGCTCTTTTGAAACAACGGATGATTAAATGTTTTAAAGATAATTTTGTACGATAATATTATAAAATTATTGTAGTGACGAAACGGAAGAAAAATTGAAAGCCATTTGTTGAATTATGCGTTATGTTGCGAGGAAAATGCAATATATATAACGCAAAAGATGGCAAAAATAATACTGATGTTTTCTAAAAAATTGCATCAGAATAATTTCGAAAAAACAAATTTCGCAATGCATTACGTCGAAAACAACTTTCATTTGCATATTTTGCTCAAGTTACTTTTGATCTCATTTGTGTACGACTGTAGTATCTCATCACATATATGGTTATCTGCAAATGCATATTTCTACAGTAGTTACATCAAGTGCTAAACAAATGGAACATCTCTTTCAAAATCATTACATTTGCGACTGTTACATTTAGTAGTACGCAAAATAAAGTAGATCAAGAGTACATATATTCATATACACTGAACTATGTCTCATGAAAAAACTTGAAACACAATATTTATTTACACGTTTACAGCTAAAATAAATTAATCAATATATCATAAATTACATTTTCTTCGTACACAACATGTTGGTAGTTTTATTTTTATTGAGATCAAAAGTATATTTATAAACCCATACAGAGACTGTATCGATTAATTTGACACAGTTTTTTTCTTATACGTACGCATAGTATACAGCACTATTTTTAGTTTACACATACGCACTAAATCAAAGCTAATGTACAAATAATAGCAGTACATTTTAAAATTATCTTTGACGTTTAAGTATAAAAAAATACAAAACGTTAAAATACAAAATCTTAACTATCATTAAAATTATTTGCGCTGTCAGATTGTTATGTTTCTGAGAAACTCGAT
Organism: Torymus tubicola; assembly: GCA_035583055.1. Taxonomy (NCBI): domain Eukaryota; kingdom Metazoa; phylum Arthropoda; class Insecta; order Hymenoptera; family Torymidae; genus Torymus; species Torymus tubicola. The sequence continues at coordinate 22,733 of JAWWEQ010010275.1, forward strand.
ATGTTTCTCTCAACTTCTGGTAACGAGAGACGCATTAATACATGCAGTAGTGCGCACCTTCAATCTCTGCTTGTTTATTCCGTGAACTAGGTGAAATTCTAAGTTTTAGTACGCATAGAATAGCGAAATTCCTGTACAGCACTGTACGTCGATTCTGGTCTTTCCCGCGAAATCATTAGCGTTAGAATCCATTACGAATATTTAATGAAACTTGCAGTAAATTATCGAGTACGCTTAATTACGCTTAATAAACGATATTATTTATATCATTTTGATACTTTTTGATATTTTTTCTCTAAGAAATACATTCATGCGAAATACAAGTAAAAAAAATTTGATAACGTTTAATAAATTTTCAACAAAGGTAAACCATAATATTAACAAAATTATTTTCATTTCCAGGTAAGTTGTGGCCGCAATCATCATTAATACTGAAAGATTAATCAACTGCGAACGTTTCCTGTATAAGGTACCGTAAACACCAAAGCGAAAATATATCCTACAAAGCTAACTATACAAAAAAAAAATCATACAAAAATTCCCTTTCACGCTTTTTTTTTAGCCCCTTACTACATCGTTTTATTAAACTTTCGATAATATAGGTCAAGAGGCTAAAATCACCGCACCATTGTATACCTCGTTTAATCAGACACCGCAAAAAACCATCTCCGATCGCCACATTCTTCAGTCTCCTGCAACCACGTTACATCATTTCTCGTCGCTATCTCCCCTATGCTCATATGCATTGTTTTCTTCGTTCTCTCCCGCGTGCGAATAATTAATAGCCGCGTCGCGGAACAAGTCTCGCCTAAGCCGCCGTCGCCACCACTACTACCACCACCGGCGGCGGCGGCGGCACACTAATTGTTCGGCGATATTAATGTCACTTTTAATTAAAATACCCCCCTGTTCCTGCCTCAGAGGCAGCATTCAGCTGCCAGTCAGCTGGCTTTGCTGTGAGCGCGCGCACGTGTGCGACGACGACGACGTCATCCACGCCTTTGTAAATACCAGGGTGCACAGTGTAAGCATGTATATGTGTGACTATATGTTGGAAGTGTATATGTAGGGAATACGACGCCGCGTGCACTCGATCGCAAGGGTGTGTTGTATATATACAGGGTGCCCCCAAAAGTATGAACACACCTACATATCTCGGAAAATAAGGGCGCTAGAAAAAACACTTTAAATACAAAAGTTTTGGGAAATCAAAACAGTGATCTGATGGTGACCTTGAATTTAACCTTGAGCAAGGTCATTTTGAAGGTCAACGTGATTTTTTTTAATTAGGAACCTCTATTTTTGACACCTTCTGAAGGTCATTCTTAAAAATTCAAAACTATCTTTCTGGACGTAAAATTTCCTGCTCTTTCAGAATCCGGTGTGAAAAATAGGAGTTCCTATTTAAAAGAATTACATTGACCTTCAAATGACCTTGAAGCTCAAGCTCAAGATCAAATTCAAGGTCACCATCAGATTGCTGTTTTGATTTCCCAAAACTTTTGTATTTAAAGTTTTTTTCTAGCGCCCTTATTTTCTAAGATATTTAGGTGTATCCATACTTTTGGAACACCCTGTATATATTTACGCGTGCCGATTGTGCCAAGGTCTTGCGAATAGTCAGCCATATGTATTTGTGGGACGGATATATTGAATTTTTGGTAGTTATCCTAGAAGAGTTTTTTTTTTGGAGGCTGTGGTGGTTGTGGATGCGAGAATTTCTAAATGATTTTGAAATAGGAAATTGTTAGAGATTTGTAAAGTTAAAATAAATATATGCGGGCTGATTATGCCGAGTGATGCGCTCATGAGTTCATCGTGGCTCTTGAGTCTTTAGAAAAAATGACTAGTGAAGCTTTATTTTGGTTATAAAAGTTTATTCGAAATAACGTATTGTAGATTTTGTTTTAGAAATTGGCATTTATTTATATGTACGGATATGGGGTAGAACAGAGAACATAAAAAAATGTATAATTAAAATTAATTTTACTTTTAAATTAAAATTTGTTGGTCCTATAGAGCCAATTTCTTATTTTACTGTATTATACTGGAACGAGTTTCCATTCCTGATATGAGAAAAGAGACTCCCCATTTATAAATAAGCCGTGGAATGTCTTGCTGCAGGTATATCTTGACGCCTTAAAAGAGAAAAATATTCGTGTCTTGTCGTGGAGTCTACTCAAATAGTTCTTGGTGAAATCCCTATGAATTTTAAAAATAAGCAAGAACCGTTTATTGTAAAGATTATAAAGAAATGCAAAAAGGTTATTCGAAAAAACTACAATAAATATTGAATAAAATTAAATTAAATTTTTTCATCAAGTTTATCAATGTTATATTCATACATTTTTTTCATTTTTTCATCTATCTTATATTAATAAAATAAAAAATTACAAATTATTTCGTTATATGGTTGTTAAACAATTATTTAAATAAATACATTTATTAAATTTGGTATATTTGAAAAGAAGAGAAATACAAGGTTCTTTCATAATTCTTAGTAAATTGGATGATAAAGACGGAGAAGCGAAACGTAATAACGAATATAAAAAGTGAATGCAACGCAAGAAGTATAAAGTATGCTCTACTATGCAGCGTACGAAAATAAATTTGAATATACTTGTTCGCTTTTTATATTCTGTGGATAATTGACCGAGAAACACTTTAAGATCTCTATTTGACGAAAAAAGCATCTCCAATTACCCTAATTTGTAATTCCGTTTCTGTTGAAAATTTTTTTTCATGATAAACCAGTATATTTTTTTGTTGTTGTTGACACAGTTCTTGTTACAAATAATAATTCATGCTCTATTTATTTGAGTGGAACAGTTATATTTTCGTGGTAGTTTTAAAATAATAATATTACTATTAATACTACTATTTTTATTTTTAATCACATTATTACTTTACATCAGTAGTAATTTTAAAGGACATTTACCTTAAATTCTAATATTATAAAAATAGCATAAAAGAAATATGTTTATATAATGTAGTTTTGATATCAATCATTTTAAATATGCCACAATGCGTGTAATGTCAAGTCATTACCACTAATTATGCATGTAATATGCTTATCTTATGAAAGCTAAGAGAGGATATGCTAAAATACGTCCGCACAGGAGATGATATCCTAAGCTGCTTTGTCAACTTTACGATCACGATCTGTGTAATTTGCGGACGGCGTATTTTGCTTTTGGGTTAATTATTAATATCATTTTCATTTTTCTTACAATTATGAATAAGAATAACAATTTTCATCTATAGACTATCTATTACAAAATTTTAGTAAAATATCAGTCTATTCATCGAATTTAAAATTACGTTATAAATAAACGTAATCATAATTTACCGTCTATTGGAATTATTTCAACCATTCAATAAGATATCTTGTTTACCGGTTGTCTTTAGAATGGTAGGTAGTAAATCTCGGTGAACAAGTCACCTTGAGTCACTTGATTTTCCATATCTCTACTTCATACAATTAAAATCTCCGAGCTCGGATTTCTGAACATGGCGAGCTTCAAATAAAACGCAGCACAAGAGCAGAATCGTATTAAAAAAAAAAAGAAAGAATCCTCCCCTAAAATAACATAAACTTCTGCGTAATATCCCAGGTGTAATATCGCTCACAAAAGACTCGCGCGAGCAAAGACGAGAAGAAGACGACGACGACGAAGAAGAGAGCCTTTCTCTCGTATCGCGTCTCCGTTGCTGCTTCCTCCTCTACCTTCCACTCGCCGGCAATATTTTTTTCACGACTCCTGCCACGCCACACGAGCAGCAGCAGCAGCAACAGCAGCAGCAGAGACGGTACACAATCACACGCGCCTTTGTGCGATCGCGAGAATACTCTTCCCTCCACTTTACGCGATATTCGCGCTTACAAAGACGAGGCTCGCTTGCTTGGCTCGCGCACGCTGCAATGACGCGCTTGCAATTCAATTTAATTTCGCGCGCGCGCCTCGCTATCTCCGGGGGCTAATTCTTTAAAGCGAGGCGTCGTCGTCGTCGCCGTCGGCTATTGTGTTGTTCCCCTTCCCATCCATCCTTCTTTTATTTTTTTTTATTTTTTAATAGCACGCGCCTCGAGTCTCGCGCATCACGAGTCCGGAAAGCCGAGATGTAATAAACGCGCGGGGGAGGTGAGCTTTTTTGTAACAGGAGAGAATCGACGTGCACGTAGCTTTTAAGCTTCGTTTAAATACTTTGACCGACTATATACATATATATTTGTGTATATGTATATAGTATGTGCACGTGTATTAAGCGATGGGGGGATGAGAAAATTGTCGGTGCAAAGCGAGGGGAGCCAGAGACTTTGTAGTTTCTTTAACGAGATGAAAATGTTTGCCGTTGGAATTTGCGCGTGGTAAAGGAGATTCGTAGTTGGGAGACGGAGAAGTAGGAGGAAGATTTGTTGCGAGGCGTGACGAGGGTCGTTATATACGCGCTTTTTCCACGACGGGATTGCAGGAGGAAAAAGAAAACGAAGGGATTAACAGTTAACGTTTTGACGGGCGGGATGAATTGAAATACATTGTTTTGGAAAATGTCTCTCTTCGTTTGTGTTCGGAGAGAAAAGAGGAGAGGTTCAGGTTACCTCTTTAAAAAGATTAATGGCCGAGGTGCTTCTGGAAAAGGAAAATGAATTGAGAAATTATTTGAGCATCTATAAGGTACAGTGTGAGACGTAGTTGTCGGTTTTTTTTTATAGAAAAAAAACATGTTTTATTAATGTTAAAGATGCGATTTGATATTAACATTCAACTGATATGTTATGAACGTTTAGGCGAAACGTATTTTATCAGTAAGAAAACATCATTAGTAGTAATACAAATATTTCTAGAGTGTTAATTAACTAAGAAGAGAATTTAGTCCCTATCAGAATTATTTTATGCAAAAATAACGAATTTGCATCAAATGGCATATTCTAGTTTTTGTTTTTTTATAATCTATGCCCTACCAAATTAAAATTCACCTTAGCCCTGTTCGCCTCTGACCCAATTTCCCGGAACTTTTTTCTGTATTTGAATGCTTTTTAAATTCGCGTTTGCTTATGCTCTTTATGCATATTCAGGTAACAAAGGTCACACGTTCGGGGATTTGCATATAAACGGTTTGCGTGCGGCTGCTATGTTGCCTTTGTGGAAAAAGAATAATATCCCTGTATATGTGTTCTTTAAATGTTTCCAACTCACCTCGAATAATGTCTTTCACTTTGATAAGTGTGTGCTTGCAGATTATACTAAATTCTCTGTTTTAAAAAATAAAGGATATTTGGCATATGCTAAACATTAAGGCTTCGGTAATCTTATCCAGCACTACGTCAACTGTTTTTCAGTATTCAAAATGACGTTATCCTATAATAAAAAAAAACTACAACCGTTTAATTTTTCAAAAATTCTCGACGACAATTAAAAAAACAAAAAAATAATACAGGTTATATTTTTTTCTCTCTCAACACCGTAAACATGTCTCATTTAATTTCGCTCATTCGTAAAAGTCGTAACGATAAAATCATCCGAAAATTTTAAAACTACCCAACACGGTGCAAAACACAATGCTCGAAAAAGAGCGGGAGTGGGCATGAAACCTAGCCACGAGACGCACACGCGACCTTTTGCAACTTTTTTAATATCTGTAAACTCGTTTATTTTCCAAACTTTCGCTCTCCCGCCTCTCTCTCTCGCATGCGTGTATGCGAATAAAAAAGTTAAATCCCATAAAGAAGCAAAAAAAAGACAGAGGGAGTTGGAGATGAGAAGTAGAGGAGGTTATATATAGTGATGAAGGCTTCGGACCGCTTTTACCGAACCATTTGACGCTTTTATTTCTGTTTCCCACGCCACCTGCAACCGCATATGTGACACGTGCGTTCGAAAATCCGGGAACCGGAAAAACCGCCCCGGGGAGCCGAGAAGCCAACCACCATCACTACTACTGACAGAGGAGAAAAAGTCCGACGGCGATGCATATTCATATATACGATGGTGTGCAGTAGGGATAGAGAGAGAGAGAGAGAGAGAGAGAGAGAGAGAGAAAGAGAGGAGGCGGACAACGTCGAAACTGAAACTCGTCATCTCCGGATCGGCCACATGCAAATGAACTGCACGTGCGCGAGTGACCCGGAGGTAATTAGATTCGCGAGGTATCCGTGTGTAGTACGCACACACACGTGGCGCCAGATTTCACGCGAGCGAGTAAGGGACTTCGCGCGGAGTTACGAACGCGAGCATTGTGTAAGCTGCTCGAAGTTGGCTCGGTGTGATTCTGTCGGGGGATATATGTGAAGAGGGAAAAATTTCGAATTGAGGTGGATTGGCAAGCTATGGGGATGAAAAATATATGTGTAGAATGAAGTTTTAATGGCGGGTGATGGAACAAATGGTTATACAGCAGTGTTCGTTATTAGTTGTTTAAATGGAGATAGCATTTATTTAGTTCTTGTTTTATTCTATTACGTGATGTATAAAATACTCAATAATATAATAAAGTAATGTTGATAAAATTAAGCAGTCTATTACAGTATTTATAGTATTGAAATTGATTTCAATACAATCGCTTAAAGTAATATGAATAAATTATTATCTACCAAATTTATCTAAAGTTAAACGACGAACCGGCAGTGGAATGTTTCATGAAACAAAAAAGGAAATATGTCAAATATTAATATACTTTTTGAATGGAAATTACACTCATTGTTATATACTGCTTTATATAAAAACATCTAAATTTTAGATGATACTATAATTACATGTTTAATAATTATTATTTTTAAATTTGATTTTTAATTGTTTTTGATCAAAATTGTGATGTGTTCGTGTAAATAAATGCTAGGTAGTGTAGGGATATGGTTATAAATAAATAAACGGTCAGTCTCGTTTATGATAATAAAAAGATAGTTGTATTTATTATAGATAGATAATATATTTTGTATCACGGCTTGCTCGTGGCACACAAGCGTCGTTTGGGCACGCACCGAGCATACTATACCTAACTGTCGTACGTACACGCTATAAGTTACTACCGTAGCGCTCCTATCATCACGAACGCGAAAGATATGTTAGTGATTCTCCATCTTGTATATAAACAGAGAAAAGCGCGAAAAACAACTTCAACATGATGAAATTAAAAAAAAAAAATATTATCAGCTCCAACTGCATTTTCGTTCGACTGCTAATAAGTGTTACATTACATTATTAGATTAGTGTTATAAGACATTACTGAAATCTAAAATTTCAATACTCCAAATGATACTTTTAACCTTATCAATGATTCGGTAACATATCGAACTTAAACAATAAACTCGGTTTGCATAACACACGTGGTGATAGTAACACCGGTTATCAGAACGCGATTAAATAAAAAAAAAGAGTAGCTGGGGCTACGAAAAGATGCGTTTGTTTATCTCTTGACGGGTGCGGACACAGAAAAAGTCTGGCCGGTCGCCAGATTTGATGCGCAATGAAACATCGCGCGTATATATATGAGCGTTTGGCGGTTATCAAAATATTCTCATTTTTTTTTTTTTTTTTTTTTTGTTAGCGAACTATGTGTCTATACTTTTGCAATATATAAATAACCCAATGGATTCGTCAAAAATTCGATAAGATTTGATAAAAATTGCCAACAGCGACGTAACGGATTTAGCTTCAGCTTTTTACAGGGTATAGAGATAGGCGAGTGTTCGTGTGTGTGTGTACCGGGATTGTTTGTACGGCATGAATTTTCATGGAAATACTTTTGTTTGTAAAAGACTGGTTTTTTTTTCGTAACAATTTTTTTGTAATAGTATCTGTTGTCGGGAAACATTCTGTTTTCAAACACCTTCCTTTTATAGATGACTGAAAACATGGCTGGCGATGAACGTACCAGCAGTTAGTGAATTCAGGGAGAAAGCATATTTATTCTCATATTCTGTATTTATCCGAAAATGTTAATCTATATATATATATCGATTAAATATTGTTGAGTGAATAAATAAGATATAGCGATTGCAAAATTGAAGAAAAATGAAATATCGTATCAGCTTTAAATTGTATCACAGAATAACTTGTTTTATCTATTTTTTTTCTATTTCGTTTCGAAAAATCCTTTTACAAGTAACGTGTATATGCATTTGAAAATAAAATTGAAAAACAGTGTAAGATTGAATCCACGGAATTTATGACGCAATACGTTTCAAAATTTGTTTAACTAAAACACTTGGCAACGTGAAAAGTGCATTACCCAAGGACTCATCCACTAAAACAATCGATCGATCGATCGCACGCGCGTTCAGCACTCTCGGATAAACTTCTTCGTTCTCGAAAGGCTTTCTATATATGCGTGCAAGCTCGCGCGTTCTCTCACGTCCTCCGCGTATATACAGCCCAAAGCCATTATTTCGCAAAACCAGAAGAAGCGCACACGAGACTCTATCTTCCGAAATCCTTTACAAGATGGATTTTTCCCACACCCTTGCCGCGCGTGCTTCCTTAAAAAATTGCCTTTTTACAGCTGGCCGGGCAATCCCTACAACAGCGCGCGTGCGCGTGAGAGAGAGAGAGAGAAAGAGAAAATTCCTGGCGATCATCCCTGCTTTTCCTCGTGGCGTCGTCGCCGCGCACACCTTGGCAAGGAGTAAGGCGAGAAAAAGACGAAGAATATATCCTGGATTTCGCGAAGCGTCTTGGCCACTTTTCCGATGAATTTACGCCACCGAAGCCGGAAGCAGCTCGCCTCTTCTATGTGTGTGTGTATGTGTGTGCGTGTGTGTATATCGTCGCTCGTAAAAATCTTTTGAAATGAAATGCAGGTGCGAGAGCAGAGAGAAAGAGAGAGAGAGAGAGAGAGAGAGAGAGAGAGAGAGAGAGAGAGATAGTAGAGTAGCTTTTCTCTGAAGAGGACGACGAGATTCTACGCGAGAACCTTGGAATTGCGACACTCTTAGGGCAAAGCCCTAGGGCCAAAATCGCCTTCCTCCCTTCCTTTCCTTCCACACACCTTGCCGGATGTAGGAGGTTTAATTTCTCGTTGTCTTCGCTGAGCGCAGAGGTGGAGAGATGGTTGCACTTACCTGGCGCTGACTATTTTGCGAGCAAGCTGCTGCCGCGGCCGGATGAGCAATCTGATCCGGAAATTTCGGTGGCTGCGGATTCGGTGAGAGGATTTGTCGGATCTGGGATTTAGGGGACTGGATTTACGTCGACGTTTACGTGGGAAAAATAATGTTGCGATTCGAGGTTAATCAATTAAGCGGTTGAGTAAAGAATGTATAGAATAAGAATTTTCAAAATTTGGTAACTTAAAAATAAAGGTATATAAGTTGGTTTGTTTATAATAAATTTTATTATAAAATTTTATAGAAAAAATTTACGGTATATATAATACATTTATACAATACATATATTTAAAAGCCGATAATATTACATAATTAGATTAATTTATTGCGTCTTGGGTATTTCATTATCCTTCTGCACCTCGTCTAAGCAAACGTGCGCTCTCACAATAACCTAAAAATATAATTCAATTTAGTTAATAATATAAGATAAATTTATTATAAATAGTGACTGCAGTTAATACTCGGGCAGAAAAATCTGTCAGAATATATTTAAGAAAAAAAAATTTGGTAAAGGCCAAGTTGCTAATACTGTGATTTCTGGCAGTGAAAGAGTTAAGCGGCGTAATACCTTGCAAAGCTCGATAGCCATCATATTAGCACTGACGTCTTTGGGATCTTTGCTAGTCTGGAATTGTAGGTTACTCTTTTCACAAAACTTTTCATAGTTAGAGCAGTCTATATTTTCCTGTAAGAACATGGATGATAATTTAAGTGGCTTATTGTTTTTAATATTGTTTGAACATATTTATAGTGATTTTGAAATATTTTCGTACCCTTTTAATCGTTTCTTGAATTTTGTCCGTTAGGTATTCTCCAAGATCGAAAGTCGCCTAAAAAAGAACGTAAAAAGTGGAAAAATATATTATATTTTTTATTAGTTGTAATTATGAGAATCACAAAAAACAAGGAATACCAATAATTTCATTAATATTATTTGATTACACTCAAATTTATACATTCTGCATTTTTAGTAATTTCTATACAATTGATATTATTTTATTTTAGTATTTTTCTTGTAAATATTTTGAAATAAATGTTATTGAGAGGATCATTATAAATATATTTAAAAAACGAGATTTAAGTAATTATAAAAATTGCTTTTCAAATGAAAATTGCATGAAAGATTACTGATTAAAACTATTAGATACTATATTAAAACCTTTGTAAATAAGTAAGACATATTTCGAGTAATTTATAAAATGTGTTAAAATCTTATTCTAAAGAAAGTAAATTTATCACGTAAAAAGACTTACAGAGGAAGCTTGAAGAAGACATACGAAGGCGAGAACGGCGAAGGAGATGATTACGATAGCATTACGAGCCATTTTCAGCTTACTCGGATTTACGGTCGTGGAGATGATATCGATTCAAGTACTGAAATCTGAATGATTGTATAATTAATTAGCATTTTATTTATAAAGACGACATCTAGAAAATTATTTGATTTTTAATGACGACAGATATTGTGAATTTCAACGAGTACTCTGCTTTATCTCATTAATTAGCATGAACATTAGCATATGTCAACAGCGGAGATTGCACGGCTCGTCTATTTTCAGTGATAATAGGAGAATAGATTATATGAGAATAACAGTTGCTTTGTCTGTGTGTTTGCAAACACTTTATCTGTTCTATAAACACATCTGCAGTAAGAAAATTACCTACAATATTTATGACAAATTAAGTAGCTTCAGGGGTTCATTATTTACTTTATTTCTAGAAAAAATTTTAACGAAAATACTTGAACTTTATATTCTATTTCAGAGTAATTACTTTATATAGCAGAAAAAACGGTCTAAATAGGATAGCTTTGAAAAAAAATATGTTACATACGAGTGGAAATCCAGAAAAGTAACTTTTGCTATTTTCCGTTGTAAATTTTTGTGTCAGTAATATCCGTAACTTAATACTCTCGTTTTTAACGTAAAAGAATTCATGACAAGTAAATTTTACTGTATTGGATACGAGATGAAAAATTTGGGAACAAGTTACGAGATATGAAATACGAAACGCTATATATATGACATATGATCCGAATGTAAAGCGTCAATCTCTATTCGCCAAAAAGTATCTTCAGAGCACAAGTTATATGGAAATATAATTCTTTTGTACCCTTTATATCTGAAACTATAATCCGTTGGGGATACTGCATACTTTTAATAGTTTAAAATAATAAAATCACATAGATTTCGTGCCAATTGATTGTATTTTGTACTATAAATAGTAACCACGTGAATAGAACCGATATGAAATTACTGAAAATGATTGTTTTCAAATTGATTAACGCTTCAAAAATAAGAGAAGTGAAAGCCGGAGGGAGAAGAAAATCCGACCTAGTTTTTAAAAGAGTTTTGTCAGGTACAGAGGAAAAATACAGCGCTGTTAACTAGAAAAATTGAGGAATAAAGTTACAACAATGTTTTTCTATATTCCATATTCTTTATAAAAATTTCTATGATAAAATCTATATACCTACTAATACATTTTCTAATGACTACACTCTTGTATTGCGATAATAATGTAATTATAACTACCTCCTGCGTTTAATCTAATATGCTAATACTGAGACATTTAAAACAGATATATGGAGATTACCTGTTTTGTACAAATATGTATTTCAAATTGAGGTCGCGAAAGTGCAAGTTTACAAGTAGCGAAACACGTGTGAATAATTTACTTCAAAACTGTAGCGCGTAATAGAGATGATTAAATAAAAAATTTTAATTTTATACGTTTTACAGTACATTATGTAAAGACAAAAGTTACATTATATTGTAGAAGTCACGCGTCACTATTAAATATTCAGAATTATACATTGCATTGTGTAATAAGAACCAATTTGCACGCTAATTTACATATACTTTAGTTGGTACAAAAGAACACTATAATAACACTTGTTAGCAAAAAAAAAATAAGTTATAAAAAAATTAAAAATTATTTTTACTTCTTAAATAACATAATGTTCCCAAAGTTATGCATGAACATGGATCAATACAATAAGTCTCACGTTTCTTTCCAAAATGCATATCACGTTTCTTTAAAAAAAACCTTTCCGTTCTCTCGACAGTCCCCCCCACAACACTTATACGACATCTCCCACCATCTAAACTTCACTAGCGCATTACGCGACCATCCACCCGCAGGCACCCGAGACAACCAAAAAGGCCGCGTACGCGCGAATTACCAGGATTAAGGGACATTATAGCTCTGCCTCTGTGGCTCTCGCTCGTTGGAAATTCAAATCGGCCGCGGGGCTCTTTGCTCTTTGCGCTTTCTTCGCGTCGCGCGCGGCGCCGTTAATTACTCGCCGTAATTGGGATTGATTCGTGGAGCGGTGCTCGCGTGCCGGTTTATTCATTAAGTAATGGTAATGTGCGCGAGAGCAAAAGTCTCTCCGTGTTTCTAATTATACGCTGTAAATGATCTGTTCGCGCCTTGCGACTGATTTATATAAACGGGGCTTTGCTCGTCCTTAATTAAGCGACTCTGTCGTATATATATATATCGTTTTATCACCTATACATATATATAACGTATTTCTTTAGAAAACACCGATTGTTATGCAGATTTAACAAAATAGTATAAATATTTAGAGTTGCAAAGGTATATTTTAAGATTTTAAAAGCCAATTTCGAGGCGTATGCATGTCAAGGAGAACACATTTTTACAATGCATCGGTGAACAATTACTTATAATAATAACCGCGGTTTGACATTGGCGCGGAAAATATTACACAACGAGATGATTGCATTTTTACTGGATCCGGCGTTCGGAAATACTTGGAAGCCAGTTTTGAGTAATTACTGATAAATACTGAAAAGGAGAGAGAGAATTGTCAGTACCCAATGAGTCGCTGAATAAGGCATTGTACACGGAGACGTCTAAACTCACATTGACCTACATCCTACTTCGGTACAACGATCGCTACCGAGTTCACTGAACTTTTGCTAAAAAAAATAACAATTTAGATAGAATGAAAAAGTTTCTCCTCAATTAGAAGTAAAGTTATTATTACACCGTTCGCCATATAATATCTTTCGACGCGAATCATCAAACTTTATCGTCCGAACGAGACTCAATTTAGCTCTAGAAAAATAAAAATTCGTCGACTTTCCTAATAAACTATTCCAGAGTCCATAACCGAAATACCTCAACCCCTTAAATTTTAATGACGGGTCAGACCAAGGTGCAAAAAAAAAACAATCGACCGACCGACATTCACTCATGACAAAAAGAGAGAGAGTGTGCCACTTGTAGAGAAAAAAACATTAGCCTTCGTTATAACGTTTGCCACGCCGCAAAACTATGCAGCGTTCAAAGAGCCCGTCGGCTGGATTGTTAAATAATTTATGAATCGCGACCGGTCGCGATTTCGCGCTTCGACGGGCTTGGAGAAAAGAGCTGCTGGGATAATACCGTCTCTTTCTTTCTCTCTTTCTCTTTCACGCGCTTTCGCTGCGTACAAAGGCCAAAGGGAGGCTAATGTATCGGGTGCGAAAAAGGGTCAGGGAGGTGCAGCAAGACCTTTTTTTTGGCCGTGCTATACGATAACGATGAAGAAAAGACGACGCGACGGGAGTTATATGGAAGAAGCTAAATGGCGTATATGACCGCTGATAATAGGAATTTATATATAGATACCAAGGTAGAAATAAATTAAGCCGGCAAAAGGTGGTTGAATTTCCGTTCGCGAAACACTATATATATACTCTTTGTGAAGCGCGCAGGAGCGAGCAGCAGCAGCAGCAGCAGTAGCGCGCTTTCGATTAGCATAACTTTCCGGCAGCGAGTGCAGCGCTGTATGTGTATATATAAAGGTAGACGAAGATTCGAAGCGGTAGATTGTAAATATGTCTGCGCTGTCTTATTGACCCTGACTTTATATCTACTGAGGAAAGTTGGAGAGACGAATGGAGTAAAAGTGGATTGTTAAGTGGCTGAAATGTAGGTCGAATTTTCCCTGTCGGCTTTGTCAAGTCTATAGATATTCCTGTTATGAAATATATATATATATAACGTTATCATAAGTTTGACTGAATTATTTTTGTTGTGCAGGTTTCGCATTGTTTTGTTTGCGTGCGTATATAACGTGAAAATTGCGGTTCGTATTATGCAGCTTAATGTACATTATATATATATTTCACGTAATAAGCCGGATAAATATTCAATATTCAGAATTATATCTTATGCAAGTGGGTTTGTGTAAAGATACGGATGTTTAAGACATCCATTTGTTTCGTTAAGAACTAGTTATGTTAAATAGGAATTCCAGTTTCCATAAACATTTCCGCGAAAACATTGTTACCGCGTATAAGTATAGATATACTTATCCGAGGTAAGAAGCTGAGACAAAATAATGTACACCTTTAAAACATACTGTCACACTGAATATAAGAAGGCTTTTCTTAATATTTGTGTTTTAATTAAATATGGCTGTGTATATTTGAAAACTCGGTTGCTGAGTTTAGAAATTAATGAAGCAATAATACAATGAGTCCAGTGTTGATTTTGTCGATGGAAATCAACGTTCCATTGAAAATTCTGCATAATTAACTGGTATCGTTGCCATTTCATGCGGTCTAATAGTTCCAGGAAGTTTTTATCTTCAATGTACCTATCGTTATTTTGCATCATGTAGCAAATTTAACGCTAGAAATTATCTTATAATTAAACATGAAGTATATCCATGGCAACGATATTTTCCGCTTATTTCTTTTCAACGAAAAAAAAATTAAATGCATATTTACGGTTTATAATTTATGCATCATAAAGTTAATTGATAACTTTGCTCTAAGTAAACTTAGTAAAAAGCATTCAAGTTGTCGAGATCATGGATTTTAATTATTGTACCATTAACAACCTTGTACTTTTATATATTACAACAGATTACCTTTACCGAATAACTTTTTACTCGACAATCTGAGCGCTTATTATTCACAACTTTGACGTATCGACGGATAAACCATTAAGGAAAGAAAAAGCCGCATCGTTACGTAAACCACTAGCTAACGTATAATTTTTCAAGTGCAAATGCTAATAATAATCATTACCTAACATTTTTCTCGCAAGTGCGCGCACGTGTTCCAAGAATTTCACTCTTATTCCTTCCGATAAACAATCAATTTTCGTTCTCAAGAATTTTTCAACCAACCTGACGTTATAAGAAGCCTATATATATATGAATCATCGTAAAAGCACCAAAACAAATCTACAGCTGCAGTGCTGCTGGTAAAAATTCCCAACACGTTCTTGCGCGTCAACTCTCTCTCCCTCTCTCTCTCTCTCACTCTCCACGTTATCGAAATTACTCAACTCTACTCCTTATCGGCTATACTTCCCTAACCTTCCCTTATATTTTCTTCACCGGGCGGCAACACGCGCGCCGCATATGCCGTTGATTTACGTCGCGTCAATGAAGCGCGAAGGCGATGACGCGACGCCTGACGTGAGGTTACCAGCCACGCTTGGGATGCGTATAATGAACGGCTGATATATATGAGCGCGGTGCACAGACTGTAATACGTGGATTGAAAAATTCAGTCGGACGAGTTGTCGTCGTCGTCGTCGTCTTTGTCGTTGGCAGGCGTCACGCGCGACGCTAATATGGCATATAGACTGATTTGCGGTTGCCTGCGAGTTGTTGTGTATGCGAGAGCGAAGTGATTTGTTTGTGATTTATTGATGAGGCGGATGAGTATGATTAAATGTGTTTTTTTGTTTCGAATGTATGTGGTATGCTTTTGGTTGTTATGACTTTTTCTAAGGAACGAATGAGTTGTAAAAATTATAGGTGTAATTTTTTAAAATTAGGTGGATGAATTGATTTTTTTTAATTTAATAAAAATCATAGAAGGTGACCCGCGTATGATCTTTGAACATATAGGTATGAATATCATGATATTGAAGTGTAATGTAACGAGGTATTGTAACAACAGATATGCGCTGAGTTTGATTACATTTTTAGATATATTCGATGTGTAATTTAATCTATGCTATTATTAGGCTTCGCCGTATATGTATTTCAATAAACAAAATGGAAATTGCAATATATGCGCTATTTTTCTAAGCTTTTCATTTCAATTCAATTAACAATATTTTTATATATTTTCCTCAAATAAATGTTGAATTAGTTTTCATTGTTTTTTACAACAATTTTTTAATGTTTTGATTGTTATAAATGTATTTCCATTCACTAAATGAAGAATATTTACTTTTGATCTTCTTCTAATTGATTTTCAATACTTCTCTCAATTAAAAATATATATACATAAACCGCAAATTGAACAATTTAGAACATCGACCTTTCCAAATCCAAATAAACAGCTACAAATATTAGTTTACACCATATCATCTGAACTACACCGACTTACATACACCAACAAAAAACGAAGTATGACATTCCATCTCTCAGACACTCTCACCGCGACTAACCCATCTACTTTCGCTTTTTCTTCTTTTCTATCATCCGCACGCTCTTCTCTCTGCTCTCACACACCCTCTCAATTTCCTCCGCTCGACTGGAAAGTCCCTAGACGACGCGCAGCTACCCGCGACTGAAGAATCTTAAGCTCGCACGGCGAGTTCTTGCTATAGCGCGTGTATATATATCGCTAACGAATTCAGTGCGCGCGCGCGCGCGCCCGCGTACTATCACGCGGCCGTAAAATTGAAACTGGCTTTCTTATCTCGCCGCGTAACGAGGTCGATCGGAGCGAGCGAACGCGCAAGGCGAGCCTTTAATTGCACGAGTCCTTGACGTTAGTGTATGTATATATATAGATGTGTGTATAGAAGAGGTACGAGACGACGACGACGAGGTCGATTGCGCGCTTCCTCTGTTTCAATTAGGAGGCGCGGGAATTGCGATTTGTCGCGAGGGAGTAGATGCTGCAGGTTTGGTACGGATCGGTTCTTTTGTTTGTGGGTGAGGAGAGCGAGAACGAAAGAGAGAGAGAGAGAGAGAGGGAAAGAGAGATTCGGGGTGATTGTTTAATGCTGCTTGTGATGGGGGCGCTGAACGAAGATATTTGTATCGAGGGCTAGATGAAATTGGGAATTTTGAAAGTTATTACGGCGATTATGAATATTTTAGTGAAGTTTTGTAATATTAAAATTTTTTCAGACTTTTGATGATTAATAGTTTGATACTTAGTTGGTAAATATTTTTACGGACACGTAAATTATATTATCGGGAGATAATGTTATCATACGAAATTTGATATATGATGTTTTTGCAATATGGAACGCGAAAATGTTATTTACAATAATCGGTTTCCGGATGAATAAGTGACAAAGTTTATAGAGAAATATTGTAAATCCGTTGCACAACAGTTGTCCATGCTCTATAAATTTCGGCCTTAGGAAAATGTGCTTAAAGTTTCAATTGGACCGTACATTGTTTCGGTTTAATGGTTTAAACTTTGGCAATTCTTCGGATTTCGATATTGGCAAGTTTCAAAATACATTTCAAACGAAAAAAAAAAAATAAACCTTAGTTGCTCCAAATTGGTATTTTTAAACTACATCAATTTTTCTGCTATAAAATTTTTACGAGTTAATCATCGGTTATCGAAACAATGGTACTATACATTTTACAACCTTATGGGTATGGTTTTTAACGACCTCAATTAAATGTGCATTATGACTGTTTATGGCAAGTATATAGTTATAAACTAACTATATATAAATATTAAAGTTACGTATCACAGAAATTGAAAGCGAATATAAATTAATTCAACTATGAACAATATGACAATGAAAATTCAGTTTAATTCAATTACTTAAGCCGCTCTATGAATAATAACTCTCTTTGTATTAATGTTTCCGGCGCACCGTATATGACATATATACATATGACTCACAAAGACTCTCAATTTCTTCCGTATATCTCTGACACAAGAATTGTAGACACTTTAAATGCCTTATATTAAAAAATGAATCACGATATATATTTTACTTCAAACACCTGGTTGAACTACACAACACCATGACAGCGTCAACGCGCACTAAAACAATCTCGCCTACGCGCGCTTAAACGCTCGTAATGCAGACCAACAACAACGCCTCCGTAATTTTTCCATTCCGCCAAATCTTTCGCCACTTTAGTGCCCCTTCGTTCTCGCGTGCGTTATCAATGCTGATAACCGGCTTCCTCAATTAGCTTTTATACACACACACCTATATATATATGTACGCACAACCAACGAAAATCTGCACCAGTACTCGTTGAAATTCACGCACATCAATCGCTTCTATACATCATCGTCATCGCACCTTACGTATATTAATTCTCTCTACTTCCCCAATACCTCCAGCATCGATATATAAGTACACGACGTTGGTTTATGTGTTAACAAGTGACGATATATATAATCCGGCATTCGCCGTGATGATCTCCGCGCGCGCAGCCATCGGTCGTGAGCGGTACACGCGCACTAATGCACCCAACCGCTTATGTAGAAGAATAGGAGCGCGAGCGAAAAGAGAGAGAGAGAGTGAGGGAGCGCGTTGCCAGGCAGCAGCGCTCTTGCCTTTTCCTTTCGATTGCGTCATGCCGTACAACGTTGTGTATACTCTACTCTACTATACTATACTATATATATTGCGAATAGCAATGACGGCGCGCGGTCAATACGACGTATATATATATATACTTTAAAAAAAAGTAAAAATGTTGGCGAATAAGTATATATCCGTTTCTCTCTCTTCCTCTGTCTCTCTCTTTTATTTTTAAACGTTTATTAAAGATAAGTAAGTTATGAAATCAATCAACAAATTGTCGAGTATTTAAAACTCAGTCAAATTTTCGCAGATTTTCTGCTAAATACGCATACTTGACGGACGCGATAAAAGAAAATTAAAGAAAATTGATTTCCCTTGGAAATTGAAAAAATTGTTTTAAACAAATATTGTTACGAGATTTTTAAGGATTCCATAAGTACATAATAAAAAAAATTATGAATTTTAATAATGAAAATTACTAAAAAGAATTGAATAAACATTCTGATTGTTCACCTAAAAACTACAAAACTACGTGCCCGGCAAGTATGCGTATTTAGCAGAAAATCTGCGAAAATTTGACTGAGTTTTAAATACTCGACAATTTGTTGATTGACTTCATAACTTTCTTGTTTTTAATAAAAGTTTAAAAATAAAAGAGAGAGACAGAGAGAGCGAGAGACACGGATATACTTACGCGCCAATACTTTTACTAGTTTTTTAAAAGTAATTTTAGAGAGATTTCACGAGTTTTTAAGAGTTCAAGAGTATATAGATAGTGACATAAGATGCGTATATGCACACGTCGCTTAGTTGTATATACGCGTATCGTGACGATCAATATATGTATATAGCCCTACCAAAAAAAATCAGCTAACTTATCAGCTTAATTCAATCTCCCATTTTGCACCTGCGGACCTGCCGCAAATAAGATGCGTACATGGTATATACTTAAACCTAAAGCAAAGTATAGATATCTAGAATATACAGAAGTATAGACGAGTGCTAAACTCTGCTGCTTCCTCCTAATCGCATTTTTATTTCTTCTCTCAATATATAAATTCATCGCATCAAAGTCGCAAAAACAACTAGCCGCTATAGTATATGTACTCATGCTGGCGCGCGGGACGACGTGCACGCTTAAACTATTGTGTGTGTGTGTGTGTATATCTATACACACACACACACACATATATATGGGACATTTCAGGTGAAATGAGCAGCTCAAAATTTTTAAATTGCTAAAATTTGTAGACACTTCGTTTTTTTGTTGTAGACACGAAAAAAACATGTTCCGAAATTTTTAAAGCAATATTTCAATAATTACAAAAGTTATTGCACATCAAAAATTGTTATTTTTTGCAATTTTTGGTAAAAACTCAACTTTTGCCATTTTTTTACTCAAAATCTTGAAACTTTTTATATAGCACATTGATTGGAAAAAAGTTTGCATTTTACTTTTAGAATGTAGTCATATTTGTTTTATGACCCTTCTTGAAAGTCTTTGATTAGCTGCTTTTCAGTGTACCTTTATCAAAAAAAAAGAAAGGAGTTCGACAGAATATTTTTTGCCCTACAAATTTTTTCTGATTCTGTATTGTATACCCTTCAATATAAGCCCTGTACCAAGATGGGTTACATCTTCAGAAAAGAGCTATGAATTTTTAAAAGATGTAAAAATAGTGAAAAAACCCTGTTTTT
>JAWWEQ010010303.1:0-42974 GCA_035583055.1 Torymus tubicola
AAAAGAGGTTGACAGTGCGGTGTAACAACGTTTGATTATAGTTTATGGAAGGGCACATTCTAAAGTACTTGGATCGGTCTTCAACATTGGTGTTTATTTTCAATTTTTTAAAATTTACTTATTTCTATAATAGATGGGAAGTAGACCTTTGTGCATAGTGTAATGTCATTGTAATAAAAATAAAGGAAAGCGACGGCAATATAATAATCTTAAACTGAAATAAATCGAATTGAAAGTTCTTATTGTTAATCCATGTTTAAAAGTACAAGAGTACAAGTTTTGTATTGACTTATAAACAAATATATGGTTACAACTAAAGTTAAGTCATACTCAAAACTGCTCACTGTTCTAGAGAATTTAAATGCACCATGACATTATCAAATAAACGGATTTATGAAAGATATAGAGCCAATTTGGCAGTACAACAAGTAAATTCAATAAATAGATATTATAGTTGAAAATCTTGTAAAATCTATAATGATTTAAATGCATTGGAAATAACTCTATTGACACGCTATTTGAAAGTATAAGATTATAATTGAATAAGTTTCTCAATTCCTTTTTATGTTTGTAACATGGTATAAATTACTATTATTAAGAGAGAATTTACAGCAGTATATGAAATATAATGGTTACTATATAATAAATATAATACTCGATAGTTTACAAAAAAGGCAAATAAAACTGAACCGATATAAGATTCTTGTGGAATGCCAGATATGTGACTAGGGCGAATGAAGAAATAGCGTTATTTTACCCTAACCCTAACAGTTTGGTGACCGTCTTTACTTTCGATGTGGCGAATTCAAAGCTGTTACGAAAAAACTCATCCACCACATTTTTTTTCGTGCTATCTCGTATATCGTTGTGGTTTATACAATCACTACAAACGTGTATGTGTGTGTGTGCGTATACATTATATATATAAACACACACACCTTTACAAACCGGGTATACCTATCTACATCATGTGTTTTTTTTTCCTTCTGTATATGAAAAATTGAAGCAACCATACGCGCCAAGTTTACCCAATTAAGAACTGACACGCGTGACGAGTCCCCCTGTTTACCGCCATAGGCGCCCACTTATGATAATGCGTGTCCCCCACAGCGTTCGTCTATTCGAGGTACATATACACACACATAAAACTAGCGCACGCGGCCGTTTTGATTCTATACGATAATAATACGATTTCGATTTATATATATGCGGTATATAAATAAATATATATATATATATATATATATATATATATATAAAAGTTGCTAATCCGATCTGACATCCGATCTACTTAACTTCGCGGGTTACGGCATAATTTTAATCGACACGTATCGGATTTAATCCGTTTACTTTTATACATAGGTGTGACGAATTTCGCTGTCACGTGCGCGCGATAATGAATTTTAATTTTTTTAGACGTCGCCGGCCGTTCAATGTCAAATTTTATTCCATATAAGATCAGAATCTCGAAGAGTCGTTAGGAAACTAATGGTTTTATTACAACTATACCTGCGTGTGTATAGCTTCAAAATATTATGCTAATTTTCTTTTTTTCTCGATTTTATATGGTTAATAACAACTCACGCGAAGCAGTTAATAGCCCTATATACTGTCAAAATGTATTTCCATAATATCTAAATGAGATCCATCATTCCGCGGTTTCCCTCACAGTCAACAACAATTTTTTTTTATTACGCACACACGCACGCGTCCGCATATATATATCGACCATCTCACGTACCATTAACCTTTTCATAAGTCATCATCTGCCACCTTCCGACAAAGAAGCATACTCCTCGCCTCCTTACCGATCATTTGCCTCCTCCCCCTCTTATATACATTAGGCGCACTTTTCGACGACGGTAACAGCAGCAGCAGCACAACAAGGCCGGGGCGTCGACGGCGGCGGCGAAAGAAAGAAAGAAGGTCGGCCAGTGGAAAGTGGAGGGACGAGAAAGAGTGAGTGAGAGAGAGAGAGAGAGAGAGAGAGAGAATAAAGGCAGGTGCGGTACGAATTTCATTTAAAAACGCAGTGCTGCTGCAGCAGCGCACGCCGCGAAAAAAGGAGTTGGAGAGCCGCGAGTTAAAGTGCGCGTTTTTAAATATATCGCGATAGGTCAAGACCTTAGGGCTTTTAAATAAAATCGACTCGAAGGTAACTTAGGTTGTCAGGAATTGCGGAAGCGCGGTTAGGCAATATGTATATATATATATACACGTGGAGATTGTAATCTGTATAGCGTATCGTCGATTAGAGAGTGATTTTGTGTGATTGGATTAGCATAACTCGTTCGATTTTGGCGTATATATACGCGTATTGATTTTCAGCTTTATGTATAATGACTTGGACGTATAGTTATGGAAATCATTATGGAATCACTCCTGAACTATTTGCACTATCATATTAAAAACGGCCCTGCGTTAGGAATGATAGTCTTCGTTGACAAAAAAAAACAAAATGATAGTTTTCGTCTCCACGCATTGAAATGTAATTTTATTCGCCGCGCTTTGTTATAAGGGTGATATAGTTTTTGCTGCAGGCATACAAATTATAATAATAGTTTTCACTGCATATATTCAAAGTGATAGTTTTCGCGACATTTCTTAGAGTGATTGTCTTCGCGTTGACTCGTATATTAATTCATACGTTAAATACAATTTTTTTCATCATTACTTCGCCGCGACGACGTATATGAACCCTTAATGAGATATATCGAGTATATATTGATATAGACCGTAATTACTATCGTATTATACCGATAATAATTTATCAAGATTATTCAATCTACCATTCAACTATACCTACACAGTACAATTCACTCATATACTTCAGCATCCAAAACATATGACTTCCTTATAACCTTACACGGCAGCCTTACAGACAAAAAGGGCATCAGCTACCCGGACCACCGCGCATCACGCAGCCAAAAGCCTCACAGAACGCACGCAATCACAGACAAAAGCAGCCACTTCTTTGCGCCCCCTTCGTCCTCTTAATCATCGCTCGCATGTATATATACACACCTTCGCAGACGCGCGTATTACACACTTCGCACCGGTGTACAACACGCGTGCGTATATATATTTTTGGCCCGAAATCCGATCCTCGAGAGCGCGCACGAGGCCGAACAACAACAAGGTGCGTGCACGCGCGCTCTAAAACCGCAGCAGGCGCGTGTATATGTGTGTGTGTGCCGATAATAAGTGGAGGAGAAAGAGTGGCAGGCGCGCGCTTACGGCCACCGCAGGAATTTAAATCGGGAGAAGCTTTCTGTATTACGCATGTGCTGTGTACGTATATAAAGGATTTTCCGATGTGTGGGCTTTCCGCGGCTCTGCGGCTGTTGGTTACTGTATGTACTGATGCTTGGGTTCTTGTGGTTATATGGGTTGGCTTGGCGAGGTGTTGACACTTTGTTTGGATTAAACGTAACGGCCGGTTTAATAGGATATGATGTAATCCATGGGAGTTCGATGAATGAAAATCAAAGAATGAAAAAGTGGAAATAGTTTCGTTTAATTCGCTTAGCATATATATATGTATAGATGATGCATTTACATCAGCGTAAAAGATTTTATATATATAGGCTCGTGATAATTGATGACCTGGAGGTTTAAAGCTACATTATTGGTAAAATTTATCAATCAGAGCTTTACGTGCGATTCAAGCTTCAAGCATCTCTTTGGTTCCTATTTATTTTTTTTTTAAATGAAAATAGAATAAAATTATTTTAGAATCTGATTCGAAAAAGAATTAGTGACGAGTGTCATGTACTAACACTGATCGAAATAGAAAAAAATTAATTTTGTATTAGGTATACACATCGCGATGTACTTAAAAGTGGAAAGCTTAAGGGAGTTATCTTATAAATCATGAATTTAATCAGTAATATGAAAAATGAAATTATTCACCGAACAATTAAATTTTATGAAGTATAATTGTTTTATTATACTACATATATTTAATGGGATCTCAAAATTTATTTCATATATTGTTTTGAAAGTAGCCAAAAAACTTGATTTGTTTTGTTATTTGTGTATTTTATAATAGGTTTGAAATTTCGGAGGTATAATTATTAAGAATAAACCGAAAAGATGTCAAATTTATAAACCGATCGGATCGTTATTAATCCAGCGCAAGATTTATTTTTACCCAAAAACATACTATTTCAATTCTCTCCATAAGAATGCACGTTAAATTAAATGTTTATTCCATCAACAATGAGATTCTTAATCGGTCTAAAGTGTTAGCCACTTATTTATAGTGACATTTTAATCTTTGAAACATATTTCATAATAAATTTTGATCATTTTTGTTCTTGAAGAGAATTCCCTCAATACACGAATGATGTAGAAATATCCAAAAGTTAATTCAACACCTAATACAGCATTCTTTAAATGTGCGCTCTACTTACTCGTTACAAATTTTTTATAATTTATTCATTTTTTTCATGTCACTAATATTATTTGATTTTCAACACTGATTCATGTAATAGTTATAATATAACACTATTTCAACTGTAGCAAATTTGTGTAAGGGACTTATGTCCGTTTAATATTATAAATAAATAAATAAACTTGAATATCAACAGCTTTAACAAATCAAAGTTTTCCCATTGCAAAAAAAATAACCATAGTCGTTCGCGAAAAAACGGTACTCCTAAATCGCGCCAATTTTTCAAGCCGTGCACATCCACAAAAGATATAACCTCGTCCCGTGCGCGTCTCCCCAATTTCAGGATATATACCGTTCACCGCGCTTGGCATTTCATTAAACTCGAAGAACTGAGCCATCGCATCGTTAAGAATGAAGCAATAAAGCGCAGCCAAACTCTCCTGCAATCTTCCGAAACCACCTCGAAAAAGAAGGAACGAGGAAGAGGACAACGACGACGACGAAGAAGAAGAAGGGACAATCCCTTCGGGTCCTTGCGCATAATTACCAAACCTCGCCCTAGACTCGTTCCTCTCGGACGCAAAAACAAAGAAGGAAGACCGGATGGACCGAGACTGAGAGAGAGAGAGAGAGCGATGACCAGACAATTCGAGTGCAGGCCGGACGCGCGCATGCATCCACGCAGGATGCGAAAGCTCTCTCTCTGGTTTTTTTTGAGAGAGAAAGAGGACATACATCGAATGGCTTTCCTCTCACATCCTCTTTGCGCGATTTCGCTGTGTGGCATTGTGCGCGATCTTACGACAATGAAGTTGGGGAGGGCAGTTGAGGGAAGCCTCTGTACGAGTAGTGGGACAGCTGGAGGAATGAATAATTTAATATGTCCGGGCTATATGGCGATAGGATCTTTCGAAAAAAGGGCTTTCTTTTTTGAGTTTGAGAGGTGTATAGTGGAAATTCGACGGCGGGGGAGAAGGCGGGATATGGCAGGAAACGGTTCAGGTGTTCGATTATCAGACGCACGGATTTCTGCGATGATTTATATATTTAATCGTATTTTCATTTATAGAAATTATTATTTCATATATAAAAGACAGTATTAAATAATTTAGAAATTTTTTTATTTTATTGTAAATTTGGTCACTGAAATTCACATGTTTGATAAATACAAAAAGTTATGTAAAATATCCTTTTTTCTTAATCCAAGAACGAGAGAAGTATAATAACCCTAACTAAACAACGCGAAATACGCAGCTATACTTTTTTTTGTCCATAACCAATTTCTAATCAAGGCTCAAATACTTTGTGCACCAGCTGCACAACTACTACACCACGTTCTTTTTACACTCGAAAATAGAAATCCCTCGAGCTTACAATAGTAAAAACCTATTTCTTTTTATATACCGTTCTACACGCAATCAGATTCAGTATTAGTTCTGTTAATCTATATAGCAAAGAAAAATCTACAAGGATTCTATTCGGCACACACTTGTAATTTTTCACAGTGTATATATAATAAATATCCCCTTAAAAAAGTCAATTCCGCACCGCTTTAAATTTATAGCGAAGGAAAAAAGAAATTGCTCCGATCTCTCTCGTCTATATCTATAAGATAAAAGGGCAACGCCGCGGCCCTTTCATCCCGATATATACCTAATTCACACATACACACACGTGCGTTTGCGAAACGGCGATCATCATCTAGATTCGTCTATCCGTATATATACACATATATGCGGCTCGATTCAGACGAAAAAACCCACAACCACGTGTATCTATATATAACATTATACATATGCGAGGTGCCGAAAGGTGGCGAAATTAGCGGGCAGTAGCGAACTGCAAGCTGACCACGCGTTCTAGGGTCATTAACGGACGCGGGTTCGATCGAATCACTCTCACTCTCTCTCCCTATAGACCTTTTACTCTTCGGACCCCTTACTTATTTTAATTACCTCCACGTGACTCGTCGAAAAAAGGGGGCGACCAGAGAGAGTATATAGCGAGGTAAGAAGGAGGAGGAGGGGAGGTAGTATAGTATTCCCCAGATCGTGTAAAGATCCGATTTAATTACGGGGCTGTGACTCGATAGAAAGCTGAAGATAAGGATGGGCAGCAGCAGCAGCGGCTTCTATTTTCCAAGGTGAAGAGAGGAGAGGTGAGGTATCGATCGATCGATATATATTGGCTGTTTTTTGTTGGTATATAGAGAACGTGCGGCGGCGCCTGGGCTCTTTTTGTGATTATAGGGCCGTGTAAAAGGTGTGATTCGGCGTTAGGAGTATATATATAGTTGTGAAGATGGCTGTGTATGTGTGTGTGTGTGTGGGTGTTCGCCGAGGAGTTTTTTTGAAGGCAAAAACGAAAGAGTTAACAAGATGACGGCTGATCGAGTGAGACATGGATTGATCGGCTTGTTAAGGCTTTCAGTAGACAACTTGTAAACGATGCGTTTTAGCATGTTTATTTTGAGTTGTACTATACACGATATAATTAACATTACATTAGCAAAAACGTAAAGAGATAAAAGTGAAAGTACTTGTCATTTTTTAATAATATGTATACATATGTCTATTACAGGTGGGCCATGCTTTTTGCAGCAACATGTGGAAATAACCTGTGGGACAATCGATGCCACATATCAGTAAATGAAGACATACTGTCAGCACTGGATGAACCACAGAACCTCGCGCCATTTGAGAAAGAGAGGTAGAGAGAGAGAGGCGACAACAGAACGAGACGAGACAATGATCAGAAAGCCACACCATTGTTCAGTCGCGTCCCGATCTTAAACGCTGAAAAATCCATTTTCCCATTTTACCAACAATAAACTATAAGTATCACTTAAATTTGCCCATTTCATTTTTGTGGCACAATTTCAAGTATAATCTTTCACGTATATCTTACATTTAACAATTTTTCCGGATAAGAATTTTTTTTTTTGCAATGCGGTCCATATTATAATAATTCAGGCTGATCTACTGTATCTCAGAATTCTAGCTAATATGAATCACATTGATATAACCAAAATTTTCTAATTTCTTTCAAAAGAACATCCACTTCTACCCCTAATATTCCTCAATTTCTTCTACTAAGAAAAGTATATTTTCCATTCAATATTTATTTGTCATAAAAATATAGTTATTTAACGAAAACTCCTCCCCTCATACACAATGCAAATCCAACAACATATATCCAACGTTTCCCCCGATATCGAATGTATAAACGCGTTGTTACCTCACAATCGTCGCTCCCTTCTCATTAGGTCCGAACAATCATTCCCATTCACGTCCCCACGTCGCAACTTCCGGTCGCCACGATCTGACATTGGTAACCTATATATACATATATATCCACGGCTTACCCCCCTTTTATTCTTTCGGATCTCTCGCAAAATGAGACAGCAACGATCGCTCAGCCATCTATACATTATGCACACGTACATCTGTGTGTGTGTGTATCCCTCGAAAAAGCGCTTTATCTCCTCAAATTCGGTTGTTACGCGCTCAATAAAAGCTCTCTCTCTCTGGTCGTATATATACACAATTTCTCAGACCACGGTTTGAGATTAATTCCTTCCCCTACAATGTGTCCTTTCAGATTTCGACATATACTCTCCAACGCGCGAGGGCAGCAGAAAGTTAAGTCGTCGTCGTCGTTGGCGTTGGCCGTGCGCGCGCACTTGCTTCGCGTCGAGAGAAAGAGAAAGAGAAGAATGAATCCTCCTCCCGCGGGCCTTATTTATGCGCATACTCACGAAAACCCTTGCATCTCTCTCTCTCTCTTACGCGCGCACGCTTCGTACAAAAGAGAGTGAGTGAGAGAGAGACGCGAGGACGAGCAAAAAAGAAAGGCTGCGTTTGGGTTCCCAGGCGCGGTGCATATACACTACTGTATATATACACACTCGCATATATATAGGAGACAGAAAAGAGAGGGAGAGAGAGGGAGAGCCAATGGCCGATTGTATCTCGGAAGGAGCCCCCCTCGGAGGATTTATCGTTTGGTAAATCATTTAGCGAGGTATATATATATATACAGCGCGAGAGCGAACTGATACGCGAGAGCGCGAGTATTTCTGGCCTGTCGCTCGCTCGAGGACGCGATCGCGATTTCTTCATTATCCCCGTGGTAGCGGCGGCGGCCTCTATACGCGAGTTTATCGGGGATCGGTTTTTGTAGTGGCGCGACGGTGGTCGCGCTTTTGTTTTTGGCGGCTTGCCGCGTTCTGCAGTGGCACAGTTTTTCGCTATATACTGCCGTTTCCGCCGAGGCGCTCTGAAGGGAATGCGCGGAGAGAGCTCGTTAAAAATGACGCGTTTTAGTGATGGGTAGCACTCATGGTTTTTTTTTGTTGTGTTTTGGGTAGGGAAGAGATATTTGGTAAGAAGGGGGGTGGAGTATGCTTTGGTAAGTAGTTCAGATGAGTTTATAAATGGTTTTGGATAGAATTTTTCTGTTAAAAATACCGTGAAATTCGCGGGAAAAATAGGTGGTATAAAGTGTGGTAACTGTGGTAGACCAGAACGTTCCGGAACTTTGTACGGTGCAGCACAGGGAAGTTTCCGGCGATTGTCACGGTAAAAATTTCAGGTTTCAAAACATTCGCATTAATCTATACTTACTTGCATATTTATTCATGCTTTATTCCACTGCTTCTGAATATTATTCAAAATTTAAGAGTTTTAAACATTATTTTACCTTTTATTTAACAAAATAAGAAGTAACAACAACTGTAGGTGATATACACATTCAAAACATACTGACGTGCGCTCCCGATATTTTTTTCGTATCTGGGTAAAATTTGTACTGAAGAGCAGTAAAAATTGTGGAAGCAGCTAGGTAAAAAATCCTATGAGTCCCTATCATTTTTATATTACTTTCGCTACAAAATTTACCGAGTGCTCCGATAAAAATTAACGTGCATAAATTTTTCTAACACTACATCAATAATTATACAAAATACCCGTAATAATTTCTAGAAAAGACGGTTTATCTGTTGGAATGTGAAATCAGTGCATGTAACAATGTTTACGGATTTGTGAAATTGGATTGTTTTCGAGCCTATAAGGAATTGAAGTAAATAGACAGGAAATAGTTAAAGAAAATAAATAGCCAGTTGCTGACTAGAATCTAGCTATAAATTGGCGATTTTTTTAATTGACGCAGGTTTTAAATGATACACGATTGGCATCTTGAGAGGATTTCGAGGTATCTTTGAAAAAGCAAACTTCAAAAATTTGTTTATTAAGGCGATGTAAACTTCAAAATTAACCCGAATCCCTTATTTAATAACCTAACGTACAAACATATATTTGGAAAAATAAGTCAGGTGCTCTGTGTATGTAAATACTATGCTCAACAATTTTTTTGTGTGATTCTATAATCATTTCCTTTAAATGTATCCGTTTTAAAACTGGCTAAATTCTAGAAATACAGATTTCTACTTGTTGACACTGGGGCTTTTATTTAATTAAATAAGTGGTCTGAGTTAACTTCTGGAAAATCATTTTTGGGGGTAATTCCATTAATATTTGCAAAAGATATATACATTCTAAAATTATATCGGTATGTTTCATTACCAATCGACATAGCTAAAAAACGTAGAACTTTACTCATATTTTAAAATCTTTTTTGAATCATACTTCAATTTCTAAAAAAAAAAGTACGATTATACCTCAAATACCGCAGATTATTTATTTTGAAATCAATAAATATTAAATAAACGAGATATTAAATAATAATTCACCAACCCGTTAACATTGTATCGAATATATGATTATTACAACCCTTGATTCCCCCCTACCCAACTAATAATAAAAATAATGATAACGCTGATTGCACCCATAAACACGAAATAACGTTCTCAGCTTCTTCCGCCCATACCCGAAACTACTGCGCATGTACGCGCATTACCATCGTACTTAAAGCTTTAATTTTATATTATCAGAATCCCTCCGTATCCCTTTTCCTCTCTCTCTACCCCTGTTCCACCCTTAATTACCAGCAATTTATATCGCACGATCACGCTGGAGAGATGAAATATTTTTGTGTCAATAATAAAATCACGAAAAAAAACCGGTATTGCATAACTCGGGTGCGGGCGCGGATAAAAAAGACTTGTGCAGCAACCACGCGTTATATATACATATAGAAGTCATATTCCCTCGCCGGCAGACCGGGCACAATCAATTTCGTCGTATAATAACGATTGCCGCCGCCTGTTTCAATCATAATACACTCGACGTTAATGTAAGCGGCACCCGTGCGCGTACATTAATATATAATATAAAAAAAAAAGTTGAGGGATCCTCAATTTCGTCAGTCATATCTCGATCGATATAATACACAAGCTACATCGATCGATCGAGATTATAATATTCGCGTCGCTCACGCATATGTCTTTATATATCTATATATACGTATATAATAATAGACGCCTGCGTGTCTTGTTCCTCAAACGACGTATAATTGAAATTAGACGGTCATAAACAATAGCCGCGCGATGCCTCGTTATCGCATGACTTACATATCACACACATATATACACATGAAGAGATGGAAATCGGACGCGTGCGCCGGGAGCACTGCGTTTTTGTCTGCTGATCCTCTCTGGCGTCTTCATTACTCGGCGAGAGATAAACTGTCCCCCCGAGTAAAGACGTGCTTGTATAATACATACAGGTATATATATATAATATATATAAGCGAACGTGAGGAGGATGGAATGTGGGAGGTATACGAATGATTGATCTCGAATTCAAATCGGACCATGCATATATATATATTCGGGGCGGCCGGTGTGTGTATAATTATGCCGGTCTTCAGGTGATTGATTCTTTTGCGCGCGAAAAGGGTTAGTGTAAGAGAAAGGAGGGGGGGGGGGGAAGATGTAAAAGCGAGATATATATACATATATATATATATATATATATATATATATATATAAGTATAATACGAATGATATCGAGATCGCCGATGTGGTGTGATAAGATTGGGACGCGCGAGAGGCGCGAGAGAGATTTGCATAATAATATGCGCGATTTCGGGTGTAATTGTTTTGCCGCGCTCGTATTTTATATGTAAACGGGGTGGGCGGAGAAATTGGGTAAGAGAGAGAGAGAGAGAAAAAGATAATCGGGCCTGTTTAATGGCTGATGGATCGGCATGGTTATTACGGCCGACTTTATTGTTAATTTGTCATTTTGGTTAAGTGGTCGCGCGAAGGCGGGGGTTCCCATCTTCTTTTCAATCGAAAATATTATCGTAAATCGAGATGAGATTGAGATATGTCCGTTTATTTTGATCGCGAATCTTTGAGATACGTTTGATGAATAATATAAGAATATATTTAGTTGTTAATGTTAAATTTTTTAAGAACCCCTGATGGGTATTATAATCATTTTTAGGATATTTGGGAAACGATTTTTGAAGTATTTTCTAGTCATTTTATGCGGTAATGTGCCCGTAATCGAGGTTTATATAGAAAATGCTGCAAAAATCGTTTCCCAGGTGAGATATAAGTAGACGATTTGCAGCAAGGAATGGATATTGCAAAATTGTACGAGTTAGTCGCGAGATCGAATGCAAGTTTACTGTTGTCATAATATTATCATAATATTATTACCGTTGGTAGAAAAACGACTGATATAATAATATGATGTAACACAGTTTATAAAATAAATTAATATAAGTACTATTTACACAAAATTAGCAATACCATTAAAGAACTATACAATTTCTACAAGTCTATCACAGAACCACGTATAATATTTATACACGAAGAAAATTTTCCTATACCTCAGTCCACATCCCCCGAATTCAGCAACCCAATAACATGTATTCGCGCAGATTCGCCATCCTTTCATTTATTCCTCCACCTCACATACACACACATACCCATACGTCCACTCTTTCCCTCTCGCGAGAGATACGCATCAGTTGCGACTTCTGAGCGATTACTCCTTGCTAATCTATCTATCCCTCTCCTCTCTCTCTCCTTCTCTGTCTTTCCGATCTCAAACGATAAGCTTTCTCTCTCTCTCTCTTTCTCCCCGCACGCATCTCCTCCCTTTGTCTTGTAAATGAAGTGCGCGGACGTTGATAGATACCGCGAGCGAGATACGCGTGCTCGCATATATACACACGAGATGAAAAAAAAGAGAAATCCAAGAGAGGGAAGAATACAAAAGTGCGTGCGGTATATAGCAACGAACGGGTGCATGCGCACGTTTTGGCGGGAGGAAGGAAGAAGGCTGCGCAGAGAGGGAAA
The DNA here is from genome assembly GCA_035583055.1 of Torymus tubicola. Classification (NCBI taxonomy): domain Eukaryota; kingdom Metazoa; phylum Arthropoda; class Insecta; order Hymenoptera; family Torymidae; genus Torymus; species Torymus tubicola. The sequence continues at coordinate 12,669 of JAWWEQ010010303.1, forward strand.
CAAAGAGACAAAAGCCGCGGTCTGCGTATATATATACGTGTATATATAGAGAGAGAACGAAAGATCCTTTTATTAGCACAAGAGGTGCGGAGGCTTTTTTTGCCTTCCCTCCGGTCCTCCGAATTCTGATTCTCTCTCTCTGGGTGTTTTTTTTTCGTGGGGAATGAGCTTTAACGCGGAAACGATATATACACACATATACGTTCGACGGAATATGATCAAAGGTATATAGCGCGCAAGAGGATGTGAAATCGAGAGGCGCGATTTTTTTTTGTTTGTCGTCGCTGCCAATTGGCCGATATACATACGTATATAGCTTATTTCATATATGATATGTATAAGTGTATATGATGTATGGGGCGAGCTGCAGCGATCATACGTATTTCGGTCTTTTTTATTTTTGAGAAAGAAAGGCGAATTTCGGGGGAATTGAATTTCAGCTGCGTTTCGGAGCGCTAGTCAAAGGATATTTTTTGACGTGGGAGGGAGAGAAGCGATAGATTGGCTATATGATTACGTAAACGTAGACCAATGCGTCCGGAAATGAGTTTGATTTCCGGATTCCCTATACATACCATTATTTTTATTAACCATGTAATATAGCAATTCCTTGCTGAAAAAATCCTCTATTTTATTAGAACGATTTTTAGAACACTATCTATAGCCACTCATAAAAATTCTCTAAAAATCGTTTCACAGATACAAGACACAAATGGATCTTATACCTAAACCTTGGCGTAACTTTCGTCCCTTGACGCAACCACTCTCTCACTCTATCCTCTGTTACACATCAAGGACACCGCGGGCGCCAGCCTCTATATCAGGATCATCCACTTTCCGCATCGATACCGATCTTTATGCATTCCTAAAAGCACCATAAAAAATACCGCCGCCACCGTCGCGTACAGTAGCCGCGCCTCGTGTTCCAACGGGTTACACACCTACTGGAATTTTCATATATACACAGAGGAAAAATCGCAAGTGAGAAAGGTACCGATGCTTATCTATATGCTATGCTATGCGTTGACGCCCATCACACAGGATTTTCCCGCCCCTGGTGTCGCTCGCGCTTGCGCGGTAAGACCTTACCCGCCCTGTGCTATATATATACAAAGGCGACGACGTGCGGCGGCGGTACGTCCGCTCTGTCATTAAAGTCTCCGAGAGAACTGTAAGGTTTAGTGGGTGTGTGAGGGGATAGAAAGTTGCGGAATAGCGCGCGCGTCCAATGCGCTGGAGAAATTTTAGGGCTGTTTCGCGTTCTTTCGTTTCTTTGGAACTATAGGTATATATAGAGGAGTGGTTGTTGGGAGGCAGGGTATAGTTATGACACGTTTTTATAATATTTTTTTTAAGAATAATGCGGCCTCGTGATTATGGTTGTTATTGGCGATAATAAGATATGATATAATGGTTTTATTTTCGTTTGGATATAGTGAATGATTGGTGTTGATGAGTACGAGTGATCTGGCGAAATGATGATAGTTTGTTTACCTGCGTATTGTCAATATATAATATTAACGAAAACAATAATGGAAATACTAAAATTTTTTGGAATTATACAGTGACATTTCTTTAAATTTTAAATATAGTAAAAATTTATTGTTTCAGTAGTTCGAGTTATAATCGCTTTTCTGAAAACATTGAAATACTAAAAAGACAGTTTGCCTAGCAACATGTATGATTTTTCCTTTTATCAATTACCCTCAACTATGGCACTTTACTCTCCTCCAACATATATATTTCATACAATATTTGACCAAACAAATAAGCCTCTCAGTACCAATCATATATATATATTTACCTCAATATAAACAAAATAAACTTACGTCCACGCGCGCCTGCACTAAAATTTTCACCATCTCAAAAACAGCAAAGCCGCCGTCGTGTACCTTCTCGCACCTCCCACTCCCTTATCTGCGTCCCACATGCTGTTCCTCATCTCTTCCAGCGAACCCCGTAAACCTTTGCACACACCCATAAATCCCAACTACCTCTGCAATTAGCTTCAACCTCCTCTTCCACTACTACACTGCTATGGTTCTTCTCCTCACCCACGGCGCGAACTACAAACTGCTTTTCCGCGCAGCGTTCCAGCCCCGAACCGAAGAAAAAGAAAAGAAAAAAAATCATAAATCGCCTTATCAGCCGTAAAAGCCCCTCTTTTTCTCCACCCTCTATATACCAGCTAGATCAGATAAGCAATAACGTTCGTACCTTCATCTATATTTCTCCTCCCTTACCGTTCGCGCTCGAGCGCGACGCTTTTCCAAAAAGTCGCACTTTGCGCTCCGCCCTGATCGTGCAATAAATACCTATAACGCACACGTGCGCCCGTCGCGTGTCGTGCCTGTAATTATCTATAGGGTATACCGGTAGTAGTATGGCTCTTCCTCGTTATTATCTCTCTCTCGGACAGCTTAGGCATATATATATATATATATAGCTGGGGCGAGGCACGCGCTAACGAGATAGATGCCCCGTCGATAATCGACGTGTCGTCGCGCAGGCGTGTGTGTCTGTGCGCAGGTATATATATAACGCGCTGCTACGTGCTGGTTCTTTTAAAAGCCTAGCTGAGCTCGCTACTCCACCCTAATTGGTGGCTCCGACGCGTATATACTCGAAGACGGACTAGATAGATGATGGAGATGGGGAGGAGGAGAGAGAGAGAGGAGGATATTAGTAGAAGAGGGAGAGAGTGAATGGTATATGTGCCGGGATGGTTTTCGCTTTCTGTGTCGTGTGGATTGAGTGCTGATCTGTGTATTAGAGAGCAAAATGGTAGGATTTTTGGCGGGAGACGTGGTTTTTTTAGGCTGTTGCCGGCTCTGGAGGATGGAGGTTGAAGCGCGTGTGCGTCTTGTAAGAAAATAATATTTATTGGATTATGAGTGGGGGTGTATAAGGATATGTGAGTCAGATATGCCTCGCGATTTTTCGTGATATTGTATACGCTGTCTTGTATGTGTAGACATGTAATATTATTTTATGTATATAATTTTTCATTTTCCCTCGATATTTCTTATTTTACGCTATTCTGACAGTAATATTTTGACCGTGATTATATTTTTACAGTGTACTCGGTTATATTCGAAAAAGTTCTAACTAATGTTAAGCTACGCGTTTCTTTTCTTTTTTTTTACGAGTACGTATACGGAAGAGTTGCACAGTGATTACAAATATATACAAACTGTTCGGAAAATGTATGTCTCGCACACCATACTCTTGTAGAACTCGAAATTCTGAACAAAAAGTTCCTTTACCGTTTTTCGATATAACAAGTAGTTTCTTGAGCATCAATGTCTTAAAATTGTTTATTTTCAATAGAAATGGTATATCTATATTCATAAGGTCATATCTATAGATATACAATTCCTATTGAAAATAAACAATTTTACGACATTGATGCTCAAAAAACTACTTGTTATATCGAAAAACGGTAAAGGAACTTTTTGTTCAGAACTTCGAGTTCTACAATAGTATGGTGTGCGAGACATGCATTTTTCGAACAGTGTGTATAGGGTATTTTCAGCCGTTGTTGTTTGTCATGGATTAATATTAAATTACAAAAGTATATGATCTTTGGATAGCTCTTTATAAAGTGGTGTATGAATGTTACTAGTTATTGCAATAATGACAAATTACTTGAAAAAATAAAATAATTGTTTTTTCATTATTCCTAAAAAGTTTTAGTTACTTTAATTTTTCACAAGATATTTAGTTGTACAGCAATCTTTGAAATACTTAGATATGAATGTCAAAATATTTTATATAATATGATCAATTAGCATTCGTTTTCATGATTCCTTTTAAAAAAAGATTAAGAAATAATAGCATTACTTTACTTATAATATCTGATTAATATGTATGGTAATTTATCTTAACGTCATTTAAAACAAAATACTAGATTCTAATTAAACTTTGCGAATTCTGTATTTAAAATATTGGGTAGGAAGTATTCAATTTTTAGCCATTGGACGTCCTCACACATCGTCAACTCTATAACCATTGTATAAGTATTACATTAACTTTTAAAATCCAGTACAAGCCTCAATAACCCCCTTAACCTCTATTTCTTAACTATCCCACGGCTCATCATCTATCTCATTTTGAACAATCCACAACAACCATATATATACATATATATATATATATATATATCAGATAATAATATCATATCTAAAAAAGAAAAACATTTGAGAAGCACTTCTGGTCCATCAGCACACACACACTGCCGCATCGACGTCTCCTCGAAATCCTCGACTTTCACACCTACTATCTCATCTATTAAAGACGATAAGACGAGAGTTATCCCTAATCCTTCAAGTACTTTGCAAATCCCCCCTCTTGTGACAGTATCGTAATCAGCGTCAACTCTCCACTTTCACACCTTTTATCTTGGTCCGCACGTTTCAAAAGTCGCGCTCGTATCTCTCGACCGTTTTAAAAAAATCTATATACCCCCGTCTTTAGATATCACATTACTTAGTCGTATATATCCTCATAAACAAACCTCTCACTATATATACCCATCGTCAACGAACCTTCGCATACAATAGTATAGTATACCGTTGCCACACGTATGCGCTTATATTTTTTTGTATACTATATAATGCACAATATTATAATCTCGTGGACAAAAAGCGTCTTCGTATACATAATGTGTACAACGAAAGATAGCATCCCTAAAAACCTCTTATATTCGGCAAATGCAAAAACCTCGTCGATGATGTAGTACACATATCCTACCGAAATCCTCTACCCGATCTCTGCTGTATATCTCCATCCTTCGACCGAAAAAGAAGGAAGTCGGGAGAGAGGAAGCAGCCGCTGGCCGCCGGCGGCGCTTCGAGATCCATTGGATTAGATAACCATCCTGGGATAAAAACTCTCTCTCTCTACTGTATAGCCAACGGCGAAAATCCCGGGATTTCGATTGATATCTTCGCTTATTGTGGTCATATTTTCCTCTTTGAGTTTTGCGCGCCTACCGTGTACACTCGTATTATATACACATATATATGTATGTATCGGCTGGTACGATCGGAAATTTTGGCAGCCGGTGTTGACTTGACAAACGAGACTCCGACGATCATAGGAATATTGTTTGCGCGCACCGCCGCAGATTATTGGGGTATTTTGTCCGGGTAAAGAGGGATTGTGGCGGGTCTTTTTTTGTGTGTGTCTATATGTATGTGTGGATAGGGCGGAAGATATGGTTTTTTTTTGCGGACTATAGGTCGGGAGGGGAAATATTGAGTTTCGAAGAGGAGGTGTATGAGGTTCCGTCATGTGTATTTTGGGGATGAGGAGAGTGTATATAATGTGGAAGGTATATTTTTTAATCAATGACTTGGTGGAATAAGTTTGTTCATCTGTTTAACAATTTCCTTTTTTCATTTTGGGAGTTTAATGAAATTATTATATTAAATTAAAAATAAGAAAAGGCAGGTATTAAAATAGAACACTTGATAAATTTCAATTCAGTTATATATTTTAGATCCGTATAATGATTTATATCCGCGTCGTTAAAAATAAAGAATAAAGATTAATGTGAGGTAATTTTCTGTCAATCGTTATCTGTCAGGTGAGGTTAGTAACTATTTAATCGCGTGTTTAGACTGTGAATGCGACAGAGACATTAAATGTAAGACCATCTCTTTCTCATGATCGCGTGTCTCTATACGAGTCGAACTCTAAATTCACGAGCAGATAGCCGTGAGCGTTCGCTTAGAAAGCGCACATGTAAAGAAACTAATTATATTGTAATTGTATATAGAATACTTTTATTAAACTCCTTAGAACATCCCTATAACAACAACGCAGTTATAAAAGTTTTCAAGTAGCAATCGATTACTGTAATTTTGGGAGTATCACGAAGTTATTTTAGATTCCAGCAACCTGCATGTATTTCGTCATTGTAATAAAATTTTCAAATTTGACCAAAAAATTCATATAACTACAATCCAAATATCATTATTATTATTATACCTATTGCACTCTACAAAACTTTGACTACAGATATTTCCATTCGCCCCAAAGAGAACAATACAAAACGATCATGTCAAACTGAAATCCTCACACCACTCTAATTACCTATACATGCTACATCTAATCGTTCACCTCTGGTTTCCCAAACCTCTTCGTCCCCATATACCTATTATCAGCCGAACAAACCGTCTCCCGATAACGAAAAGAAAAATCATCCCAAAAACCCCAGTACCCGCTATACACATCACCTCTTTCCTCGCATTTGTCCCAACGCCGAAAGATATACCCGCACTGGCACGTCTACAATCAATCATCTCGCCTCCTTATACCCATTTCCACTCTACACCGACGCCAGTATAATACGCGCTTTTCGATATCCGGGAAACGTGCACGGCGTCTCGCCGTCGTAAATCAATCCTTAAAGCGTATACTCGGCGAAAAAGTAGCCAGCACTACTACGACCATCGTGTATATAACGCAGCACTCAATTATATACCAGCCGACTGAACGTCGCGCAAAGATACGTATCTCACCCGTGGCGCTAAGTGGTCGTCGTCCGGTGTAGTGTCTCCGTTTTTCTCGACACGCGCCGGTTAAGAGTTGAGGCGTGTATATATTTTAGGACGGAAAATCGGAAAGATATAGCCCTTAGCCCTCTGGCTACTGTGTTAATGGACGGCCGGAGCGGAAGTTTTCCGGGGAAGATGAAAGGGAAGTCGTCGAGCGCGTTGTCGCCTGTGTCGTAGGCGAAAAGGTTTTCACTTTGCGCTAAGTGGAAACCAGGGGAAGGGGAAAAGGGAGCTGTAGCTCGTTATGCAAAATGAGCAAAGACTATGGGATGATTGATAATGGGGTTTAAGGAAAGGAAAGGGTGGGTGGTATGGCTGAGGGAAAAGGACACATGCTGACGATGATTATGATGTATGCGAGCCGACGGTGTAATGAGGAGTCTCGTGTCGACCGTTACGGTTGTAATAAATTGAATAATCGATTCGTATAGGAGAAAGTAAAACTCTTTTTGTTTTTTAAAGAAAATACGTTACAGATCTTTTCTTGCCTTTTTTTTAATAATCAAACATTTCTAGATGACTTTTCTTACGCAACGGTTGTATTTTTCTTTTCTTTTCTTGCAACTGCATTTTATTTTATTTCAAAGCCTATATACAAATGTCAAACGGCATCCATTATATTGTATAAAGTTAAAATCATCCTAAAGAAAAATAAGTAATCCCAACGTATACCGCCAGCTGACGACAAATCGACCAGTCGAATATCTCATATATATATCCTCTCCTATATAAAATCCATATTTAACCGCCTTTAAGACCTCGGCGCACAGACGATTTGAAATCCTTCGAATTATAACCCGAATCCATCTCCAAACAGAGCGCATCCCCCTCGAGCTCTTGCATCCGTTATACCTCATATATATATATAACCGTACTCTATAAGCGTAATATAACTCAGGTACGCGGGTAATCCCTATAAAAATGCGCTCTCTCTCTATCGACACTCGCTCGTGCCCCGGTTACCCCCCGACTGTCTACATATATATCCTCCTCAATAAAACATCCGCCCGTCGAATTTCCTTCTCAGCCTGATATATATACCTCCTTTCTCTCTCTCTGTACTAAGGTAAAATAATAAAAATTCGTAACGGCGGTGTCCCATTTATATTTGCCAAGGATTTTTCCCGTCCAACTAAACTCTTCTCCCTCTCTCTCTCTCTTTCGATCCTATACACACTATGTAGTCTACACGGCGCCAAAGCTAGAAAGAGAGAGAGAAGGAACATCGTTAATGGCCCTGCTGACACGCTCACGTATTGTATACGTGTTGTGTCGGCGGGGGACACAGAGATCAGAGAGCCGCGCGCACGTTGTGTCCTAAGCACACCGACTTTTGCCTATATAACATACACACACGCGCAGTCCTCTGCATGCTCTCCCAAATATTGTCGCGTCGATTAACCCCTCCTACCTCCTCTTCTTTCCATGACGAGAGAGAAAAAGCTTCCGGAAAGGACAGTATATATGTGTACACAATGGTATGTTTGCTGTCCCCATCCGTATGTGTATATGCGTATGCGTGTTTCCTCTCGAGTTACTCTCGAGAAAGCATGCAGCAGAGGAAAAACCGGTTGAGAGCGTGAGGGAGTGATCTATGGAGCACGTGTGTGCTGCTGTTGTTGGATTGTGCGGAGGAAGCGCAGGAGAGGATCGAGCGCGATGCCTTGAGGGTATAACGGAGAGTGGGTGGAAGAAGAAAGAGAGAGAGCGGCGAGTGATTGAAGTGCGATGATATGAGGAAGCAGAGGTTTAAGTGAGCGTGTGCTCTTGTGCGCTGTGTTGTTGGGCACTGAGACCGGATGAGTTTATGCGTGCGAATGATGGGTTTGGATCTTCTTTTTTTTCTGTTTTTTTTTTATGTCGATGTGAAAGTTATTTTTTAAAGTGCTTATGATAAAAAAATATGTAATGATGAATGACGAATTATGGAACAATTAATGAAGTTTTAAGAGAACTTTTTAAAAATAAATATGTGATGGGTGAAGAATTTTGGGTTCAAAGTGCTTTTTCAAATGTGCTCTGCATGCTACTTTTTGTAAAAGTGTATATGTATGTGGAATTCTACGGAAAGTTTCTTCTAAAGAGGTTTTAAAAACGACGAAAAAAAATTTTGAACGCACGCACCTGAAGTAATTATCTTCTTGTTCTATCGCTCATAGAAGAGACGACAAGAATTTTGAAGCAAAGAAAACGACTTTGTGAAACCTTTTTATTTTTGTCATTTTTCACGATTTTCAAGTGCATGTAACTTTGCACAGAAATATCTTACCTCTATCCTTGTACTTTAACTAATATTTTGTAAAAAATTTGTTGGTATATTTGGAATCTAAATATTGGTTAATGAATGAAGGAAACAAGTAGAGTTTAAAATTCACAAAAACGGTGACAACTTTCGATGGAATGAACATTTTCCAATTCTGAATAAAGATGGGAAAGCTCTCGCTTTTTACTTTTATTTTTCCAAATTTCATATTAAGTTTGTAAAATGATTTAGATCTAAACTAAAGCTATTTTTAACCTTTTTTTTAAATAATCATCTAGTTTTCCCAGAGAAAAGATACTATTCGATGGATTTTATTCAACCGCGGATTTCTCTTCTTGATACTCTAACCAAGTTTGAAAGGTGTGCTCGAAAAGCATTTTATAGTCGATTTTCCGAGGGTTTTCGCGGATTTCGTGAGATTTGCACATATATGAGAAGCTGAATTACTTTCAACTAAAGAATATATATGTATCACTCAAAAGTGAACATAGTGCTGTTTATAAAATACATCAACCCTGTAATTACTTGTAACCCTGGAAAAAGTTATTTCACGTTTTGAAATGATTATTTTTCGTTGACCAATACTTTCCTACGACGTTTTCCCAACATTCTTTTTTTTTTACAATTATCTTGTATTTTTCACGGTACTCACATACTTTACACACCCACTATACCTCCCATCATTTTTTTTATCGACGCCCCGTTTTCCAGAAAATTAATAAGATCGAAACTGTGAATAGGCAGAAAACAAAAAGCCATAGCAAATATTACACGCAGTTCATCTCATCATCCGCGATGAAGAAATTCACGTACAGCATCGTTAGCTCGTCTCTCTCTTGTTCTCCTCCCTCGCGTATCTGTACCGCCTCCAACTTTTAGCTTCGCTTTTCTCTCTCTCTCTCTCTCTCTCACATCTATGCACACACATATCCCTGGGAAACAACGATTAATGGACCGCCGCGAGCCGCATCCTCTCTTTCTCTCTATACATTTCCTCCGCTAGCGCGCGATCGGCATTAGACATATATATGTATATATATATATATTTTTTTCACATAGTCGGACACACCTACCCACGCAAACGAAATTACTAATTTCGTGTACGCAAGAGATAACTCTCGCGTGGGCAATTTTTCGGCTTCACCTTTTTTTCTTTCCTTTTTTCTTTTTCTCTTTCTTTTTTTTTGATCTATGGCGCGGCACTTTGTTTACGCGGCGATTTTTCGAGGCGGCGCCTATATACAGCATCTCTGACGTTGTGGCCCGAAGGTTTTACGCCTTTTTCCATTAAGGTGAGGTTATACGAGGACGTGGATGTGTATTTTCTGGAACGTTAAAGGAATTTGGTCGGGTTAGGTTAGTGTGGGTATATATACATGTGTGGACTAGTATTTTTTTGGTGGTGTTTTATTGTAGGTTACGTGAGTGTGAATCGGTGTCGTTATGTTAATTAGATTTAACGGGCTGTATAGGATCGAGTGTGATTGCAGGGTCGGCGGTAATTAGATAATACTAGGATACGATAATTATATAATTGATAGTGGGTTAAACGGCGGGTAATGTTATCTATGGAGTGTGAAAATTATGAGTATTTCGAGGTTTTTTAGTTATATAATGAAATGTCGATGATTGTAGACTATTGCTGTCACAGTTTAAAATTATTTCGAAATAAATTTGGGTTGGGATAGTTTTTTTTATGAATGAACTGGGATTTTGTACTGCCTTTTTCAGTAATTATTGGGAACAGCCTTTTTTTATTTATTATATTAATAGGTCGAACACAAAGTATGCAATTAATTTATTTTCATATTACTTACATATTACATACTTGTTGCTATAATATTTTTTTATATTATCTTCGAAGAATGATTGCGCTGGTTGCTTATTAACTTTTCAGCAATTCTGCAGAAAATTCACTTTTAAAAGGTTGAGAAAAATCAAGTCATCGCTTGCTATGTTAATAAATCAAACTAGCCATGAAATCAAGAAAATGCTTGACTAAAATCGCTAATTTTTTATATTTATCATTTACTCTGATTTCTCATTGTTAACTAAAATAATTCTAGCGTTAGCTCTACGCATTTAGACTTGTCTAAGATCCAGGAATTTGCCATTTTAAGGATTTGCTCTTTATTTCCTTCTATTTTAAATTAATTTTGTCGCCAATGTTTGTTCTCCTCTTCCGGAATTTAATACTGGATAATCATCAGTGATTGATTACCAGTCATTTTTTCCACGTTAAAAAAATTCATGAATAGTTAAAATAGTGTCATCAAGCTACTTTCGTCGGTTTTTTATTCTCCTCATCAATTATATAACTAATAACTCTTGATCCCACGTACGAAATTACAAATTTTAATTACTTTCCCATCGAAACTTTATCACGGTCCCTTGTTCCCACTAAAAACAATCGCACTCAATTGATAAGCACCCTTATGAGAACACTTTCATACGTAAACAGCCGTTATTATAGCAAAACCGCAATCGTGACTGTAAATCACCATTTTCTCGATAACGAACTATCTCACACCACCGTTCTGTTCCTTTTCTCATTCCCATATACACTCATATTCCAGCACCTTGAATACTCGCAGCGTCACTCACGGGTCAAGCCCGCAACGACGGCGCCTAATAACGGTCGAGCCTCCAAAAGCCGCGAACCTCTGGGGGCGCGGCTGTTATTACTTACACGTATAGGCTACGAAAAATGCAAATGAGTATATAGGCTACGTGCGATTTTTCACTCCGAGGGTCAGTTATTATATATACCTGCAGTGAGGAAACACGACTGAAAAAAAGAATTCCAGTTCGGGCGTGGATATGGGAAAATCACGTGGCGGGAGAACGAGATTGACTGGAACCGTCCGAACTCGTATTTCGCCTTGCTTTTTTCTAGTGTGCGTATGTGGAAGGAGGTGGTTCGATTTTGTTAGAGGTGTCAGATGTGGGGAGGAAGTAGGTCTCGCGGTGCTGTGACGACGGAAGTTGTATAGGTGGTCCTTGGACTATTAATAAATGTCGTAGGAATGATATTAATCTTTATGTTTGATTGTATTGGTGGAACATAATGAGTTCTGAGAAAAGTTAAATTATTAACGAGTTAAACGAAATATCTGGATTTAAGAAAACAGTAGAAATATTGTAAAATTAATGTTTTAATAATGGAGGTATAGAACAAATATCTTAACTTTATTTTTTAATAATTTATACATGCCTATTCTCAAAGTAAATAATGAATTTTATGTTAAATATTTTTAGATAAATGATTGTATCTGGGGGTAAGCAATAAGTCGTTAATGTTGTCTATAAGATAAAAATTACTATAAAGAAATTATCATTTGATATAAATACCGAATATAACGTCTATGTCGATATATAAAACAGTCACACATCACCCAACTGTAGATAAATTAAAATACCTATAAGTTAACTTATGCACAATATATATCCTCACATATAACACCAATCACTGCGATTTTTTCCATCTCAAAATAAAGAAAAATGATCAGCAATCAATCGAATCGCCTAACGTATACTATCCCAACCACGTAACATATAGAAAACGACGTATATGTAAAGGTCACGGATGCAAGGTTTATTAGCATGACAAAGTGCACATAGCATCTCCCTTTCCCCTCTCTCTTACCTTCCCCTATATTATACTGACGTCGCACTGGCGCAATATACGTCGGCACGTGACGCGCGTAACCTACATTACGCATGACACTCGATGCGCCCGTATACGAGGGTAGAGGCACTGTGCACACTAGTTGCATTGTCGTGCGAAACACGCTACCAGAGGGTGAATTTACGCATATATACGTATGCGCAAAAGCGGGGAATTGATTGATGGATGAGTCTCTACGACAATATATATATATATATATATATGTATGCGTAATTGTCTCTTTCGCATGAAGTTATTATAAATGCGATGTCGGAGTTATTAATGAACGGCGATTTGCACGCTAATTTTGTTCGTTCGCCGGTGATTGAGAACGGTTATGTACGATGATGATTATTTTTTTTGTCGAGGGCGATTTGCACAAGATTACTCGTGTAAGACTAATGACGCTGTTTGGAGACACGTGTGTACATACGTATTAAGGGTTATTGGAAGGATTGACGAATGATCATGGTGATTTTGGCGATATAGGTCGTGGTGAAAAATTTTCGTGATTGGAAATTCATCATATGCAAAATTTGACAGTTGTGGGGTTGGATTGAACCGAGCCGCGAGGGAAATATAATATTAAATCGTAATAGATGAATCATCATGTCAACGAATTTTCTACATTTTTATAACGACCGTATATTGTGCGTTTTTGCATGAATTCTTGACATTGGATTACATATCATTATTTGTTATCAAAGAAACATCGTTCTTTCAACTTCCCAAAATTCTTTGAGCAAAACCATGAGACCGTTTAACTCTCGTCCATATAACGGCTATCTCGAAAAATCTCGCCTCTTTTATATACCTCACTTGACGCTCTTCGCCACTTGAACCATTCGAAATCTTAAAAATCAAAGCGAAGCACGGTACCGATAAACCCAAAAATAGGCCCTCGCGCCCCTTAAGCATAGGGAGAGAGAGCGCGAGCAAACGGGAAACGAGATCGAGAGACAGAGAGCCGGAAGTCGACGATCCGGAACGCCGGATTCAGGCCACGGGACCTCACTCAGCCAACTTTTTCCGTCTTTTTTGTCTCCCCTATGGCTTGGCGCACTAGTCGTCCCTTCGAACCCCCGATATATCGTTCAACGACTTTTCTACCTGCGCTTCGTATATACGAAGAGGATCTTCCTTCTATATAAGCTAAACACACATACAATAAGATCCGGATCTACAAACCGGGTATATACGGCGACGAGAGAAAAGTCGATTTTCTGCGCGCGAGGCGAGAGCGAGAGCGTATATTCGCGATTTCAAGGTCCTTCCGGGCTTAACGCTCTCACTTCCCTTGTATCTTCCTCTCTCTCTCTCTGTTGTTCTCGTAACGAAGGCGTAATTTGAATTAGTACCCGTGAACGCTTCGCCTATTGTGTCGAAGCGTTAGCTACCGATTTGAGGGATGAATCTTTTCTTTTTTTTTTTAGTGTTGTTGTTTTGAAAGTGGGGTTGGTTTTTTTTCGCGGGAGATATTTGAATTCGGGTGCGTTGGGATGCGTTGACTGCGAAGGATAAGTTATGTATAAATATACAGGATTGATATCCTTCGTTTTTTTTAAGTGGGATAAGCATAGGTAATGATGGCCGTGTAATCATAGGGATTAGGGGTTTATGGATAGAGTGCGCGGGAATGCAAATCGAGGTAGTTGGGATAAGTAATGAGGAGGATCGCGATGCGATTGAAAAAGTACGCTTGATGGTTGAAAGGTCGACAAAAAGTCGTTCAAATTATAATAACTGTTGGAAGGATCAGCGACGAGGGTACCTCGATGAATTGGAAATCTAGTGTATTTTGTCGCTCTATTCATATACTGAAAGTAAATTTAAATTTTTTTTAGTACTAACTATAAGCGGATCAGTCCGACATCAGATAAATGCAAGTTGAAGTTTGTATATGATAATATGGAGAAAATAGCAATATCAAACAATAACGTTATGAAACTGTGATTTATTATTGATATAAGAAAATGTTTGAAAACAGGGGTTTCGTTTTGAATGCTATTATATCCTCTATGAAGGCCTTGGATAACAGTTTAAAATCGAACTGCAGTCAATTGACTTTTAAATTGAAAAATATTCATGCATTTTAGAATTATGTTATTGTTGAAAGTTTAATAACGAAAATACTTCGAAATACACGTTAAACTCAACATGTAATTTTTACTGACTTTCTACTGCTCGACTTTCATCTATTATGATTGAAAATGAATACAAAAAATTAAAATATTGAATCTCATTTTTCATCTTTATTTTTTGCAAAATACAATTAAAATTATCGATTACTCATATTTTTCTAGAGAATTTTGATAACACCATTACAGCAATTTTCGACCTCTATTAAAAAAATTTCCATCCCTACAACCCTACCTTATAAACAACAACATTACCGAAAAAATTCCATAACCAGCACACCTACAAACCTACACAAGAACACTCGCTATCCAAAGTATCCGCATTCCCGTGTATATACCCACCCCAACCTACCCCCACATCATCTCTTCAGCATCCTTACAGCAGAGCGACAGACGCCGCGTCGCGTGGACCGTAACCCACATATAATACATAGGGCCTATATAGGAAGCCTTTTTCGGCAAGGACAGATGTTCTCTCGCTCTCGGTCCTCGCGCGTGTATTCGATTTCTCGCTTGCTCATTGTCAAGGTGTGGATTACCATATATAAGAACCACGCGGTGGCTGACCACCAGTTGACATATACGCCATGCTATATATATATGCAGTAAGAATGTGCACGGTAGCTGCGGTCGCGTGCGGGAATGCGTAACACAAGTGTATACGCGCGCGTTTTCGGTGATTTTTTGGCCCATTAGGTGCTGCTTGATTATTTCAGATTTTATATAAGGATATATAGGTATATATAGGCGATATTATAGTTTTTGAAGATCGACTGTTATTAATAGATATATTTTTTCTTGTTGTTTGATAGAAAAAGTGTGCGAAGGAAAAGTTAAAAAAAAAATTTAACGTGCGGAAATTTCAATTAATGAAATAATATATAGTATATATGTATAATATAATTTTTTTATTGAAACGATATTCATATTTATTTCGATAACATTGTTTTGTTTTATTAATTGAGTTTTAATAACAAAGAGAACAAAAAACATATGCAAAGCTTTCATTAATATCAATTTATTTTAAAACTCAAATTAAAAATTATTTTCTTAAAAAATAAAAACACATTTTACTACACTCAAGTTTTCCAATGCACATTTCTCCCACATAACACACAGCGTTTAAAAAATATTATCGTTAATAAACCCCGACCACCTCCTATATAATTATCAAACCTTCAGACATTTAATATCGGCACTCTCGCGCCTTCCCTTAATATATAATAATCCGTATCAAATTCTAACACATTAGTTGCCTCCCCATCCTTACACCGTACACATATACCACACACGCGCATACATCTCACCTCTATCCATATTTAATAACCCCTTGTATACATATATATACGACCACCTCAGCGCACCACACCATCGGCGCCTCCGCCCAAAAACAAAAGGCGCGCGACACGTGAAATATTTCCCTCAATAAGTCACCTCCTCCCTCGCGTTGTAATATGTGTAAAAAGGCCCCTTTTTACCAGCCACGCCTTTTTCATCGCGCAATGTATATAAGCAGCAGCAGTAGCAGTAGCCGACGACGACTTTGGAGGTCGCAGTCGTCTGCCGCATCTAATTCAGTATCAAAGGCTTTTGCGCGCGTGGCAACTACGCCTCCAAAAATCGACGTATAATGTAGTATATATAGTAATGGGACGTGTGCCGATCGTTTGCCGCTGCCGTTACGCTGTTAATTTTCCGCCAAATGCAGCGATTCGCTCTGCAAGCGTGTAGATCGACCACCGGTGGTTGTTGCTGCCGAGAGAGAGTGCGTGTATATATACAGTGTATATAGTAAACGCATCTGTTCGTCGGAGGTCCACCAATATATGTGTGTGTATATCCCTCGTAAGGCGATACTTTTACTGCGCACGAGTTTTCTTCTCGCTTTCGCCCGCGGGGGGATCTCTTATTCGGTCCGTTTCTCGGTTTTACGCTCGTTATACGCGCGCGCGCGCGCACCAGGGGAAGGCGAAATTTATGAGATTTTTATAGGCGACGGGGTGGAAGCTGAGAGATAGGATCTGTTCGTGTTAAAGGGAGACAGAGAGAGTTGTGAAAACGCATAATTTTTCGGTTAAATAGGTGTATATGCTGGTGGATGAAGACACACACGTGTCTGTGTGTGTGGGGGTTAATGTGTGGTGAGGAATGAATGCGATCGGGAGATTCTTGGGGTGTAATTGAGATGGGTTTAGTTGTGGCTGATTTGATCAATTTGTCCGTATAGGGGTGATGTGGGTTATTGTTTTCGGTCCCGATGTGATATATTCTAAACGTATAAGGGGTTTTATTGCGTTATTTCGGATGATATATAGTATAATGCGGCTTATTGGGAGGTATACGCGGCTATATTGTCTTCAGCGTTATCTTTTTTTTTTTATTATTTCTCCCTATTTTATTATTTTATTTTTTAGTGATACATACAGGTCTAATAAACTAGTTTTTACATCATCAGATAATTAATTAATTCTTGCTCAAAATAACAAAAATTTTCCCATACTATTCTTCTCACATTCATTCAAACCTCTACACTTCACCTTGCGACCGAAAAATCCAAGTATTTCTCATCCTAAAAATAGACTACATACATCCTAATTTTATAGCTTTCCAATCGCTACCGCAGTTTCAACTCCCAAACCACCCGATCCACCATATACTCTACTCCTTACCCCGAAGCAACTTTCTTTCCTCCTTAAAAAAAAGGAAAGAAAGAAAGAAATTTACATCATGATTCCCCGAACGCCTCAGCACGACAGTTATCAGCAATTAGTGCAGCGTCTCCCAATATATATTATCTCTCCTCTAGCTCCGACTTCTTCATCCCTCAGCCAGTACATACACGCGCTAGGCACTTTCTTCCAACCGTCGTCAGGAGATTAGTCCGTTCTTTTTTTTCTTCTCCTCTCTCTCTCTTTCCGAAAACCGTAAAGATCACGATCAACAGATGAGAAGCCTATACAGCCACGCGTTCGTTCCCTTCAGGGTATTCCATAATCCCTATACGCGCGCGTGCGCGCGATGTCGCGTATACATCCCCTGGCGCGCGCGACACCATCATATACGGGGAGGATTATGTTTGAGTCGTTTATATGTATACTATATACGCGTTATCGATCATCTGGCGTGCGCATGTAGGTATACCATCTATATAGGCGCGAGTGGATATGTCTATATGGTGGTGTGTAGTGCATGCGGTCTCCCGAGGATATATCCACACTGCAGGGATTTTTGGAGGGAGAGTTATGGCGATGGTTCGCTGGAAGGTTTAGAATTTGGAAAAGTTAGTCGTCTGAGCTGGATGAAGTTGTTCGTACGTATAAATTTCGCGGTTCCGTGTAATGCTTCTGGGCGTTTGGAAAGAGTTTGTAGAATCTTTAGAATATATATATATATATATATATATATATATATATGTTTTGAGTAAATTTCAATTAATTTTAATGACAATTTAGGATTGGCGAATTTGATAAAAATAATGCGAATTTATTATCACATGCGAGATAGACTCTTAACTTCAAAGTCTTCTTTTATAGTATTTATATATATAAACCTGTTAATTTCCGTTAAAAATATAAGAAAATCACGTAAAAAATGAAAAAGTAACGTTATAATAATATTAAAACTACCCGAGACGTTCCTCGACATCCAATACCATTAAAATATTACCGAAAAAACTTCTCAACACCGTTACTACTCCGAATCCTCCACATTCGACAACAAATTAACGTTGTCCCTTAAATCTCCCCTAATTACACCCAAACACCATATATATATAAATATATACGTATAGCTTTCCTTCACTCCACGCCATCGTTATACCTTGTTCAGCCTCAACTCGCAAACATCCTCGCAAAAAAGAAAGTACCCTCGCCGCGTGCGAAATTAATAATCCCTTCGTATATATGTATATATCGCCAAAAAACCTCCGCCTCCTCGGTACGCAAACAAACAAAACATCTATCTTTCTCTCTCTCTCTCTCTTATATATTTTTACGCACATGCATATATATAATAAAAAAAAAGTCCGACCTTACAGCTCCAAATCTCCATTACACAAGGCCATCATCGTCGAAGACGGAACTCATTAAGGTCGGGCGCGCTCAAAGTTTCTTCGCGGAGAGAGATCCTCGCGCTCATTGTCCTTACACACACACATGCATACATACACGAAATTAGATGCAAACCCAGGAGAGCACGGTCGTGTATCCACTTACTCTCTCTTTCTCTTTCGTGTATATGGTATATATAGCATACACGTATATACATATATTCGAGGCAAGTCGCCTGGATAATTTGAAAGCGATCCCCGCAGCTGCTGCGCCTTACGCGAGCTGTAAACATATTCACCGACTACTATACGCGGGGCTGAACGAGCCAGCGCCTCTTTCACTTGACGATTGCTCCGTGATCCTCGCGAGGTGCTGCTGCTGCTATGGAGAATTATATGCGAGGGCCAAGATGGAGGGAGAGAGGTGTGTAAGAGAGTGAAAAACGATATGTTTGAACGTGAAAAAAGAAGGTTTTTTTGAACGGCTGAGGGTATACTGTATTGTTGTGAGGGGCTGCGGTTTTTTTTTGGTAGGTCGTCGTTTTGGCGAGCTGACTTTTATATAATTTTTCGGGGACGGATAGGCGGATAAAGTAAAGTAATTGGTTGCAGTACAAAAATTTAACAGACCTATTGATTTGTTTATTGACTTTTAGTTTTGGACCTGTTTTTTAAAATATTTACTAAATTTTTTTTTCACGTTTATAAAATAGGTACATAGCTGAAAATGAGATCGAGTTTTGTCTAACGTTTGGTTTCAGAAACAGAATCAATAATACACTTTTTGCACAATTGTTTATTAAACTACACAAAACATACGATTCTCAGCCGTGCACTAAATAACATCATTATTGTTTATTTTATTTATAAATATAATAATTAAAATAAAAAAAATATCCAAAAAATAGTTTGCAATTATTATACATAAGAATTTTCACTTATTTTTATCCAAATTCTGATTTTTAATTCATGGAGAAGGGCACCGCAGCATAATGTTATTTTATAAATCTAATAGAACATAAAAGGTTTAACTTAAAAGCTGCAATCATAAGAAATTTTGTGAAAATAAATCCTAAACAATACTTTTTACACTTTAATAAAGGCATTTGAAAAAAATTCTTTTAAGTTTAAATAAAAATAATTGTGCTTTTCCTTACTTGGCGCAAAACGTAGTTATTCGTTCTTCTGGTATCATTTCATGTACGTTCTTCGATACTTTTTTCATCTTAAAAAAAAGCGAATGTTATAAGTCGTACGATGATAATAGTTTTCCTAAATATTTTTTATTTACCTTGGAAATTCATAAGAATCATACAGAATTATATTTATAAATCACTTTTTATAACATATAGTTCTAGTAATAAGAGTCATGTAAAAATCAATACTTTATCATTTTAATTAATCAATTGATTGATAAAATCAATACTTTATCAATTTAATATCTTTCATGAAGTATGCAATGCAGCAACCAACCAAAGCTTTATTTGAGAGAAAGCAATAAAATAGTTTATTAAATATGTAATTCTACATAATACGGTTAAAATATACGTATGTACGACAACTTGTCAGCGCCAAATATTCGTATTTCGAAACCCATCCATCTTCGAATTTCCAAAAACACAAGTTTTTTTTTCAAAATACCTCACGTCCCTTGTCGCGCCATTCACGCATCGCGTGTTTGTTCATCTTTCTCGTTATACACGGCGCGTAATTCTGACAGCGACACGCGCGCGTGCGTGTAAAGTTTTCCTCATTTAAAATTCACCGCGTGCATGCCGCGCGGTCGAGAAAACTAGCCGCGAGAGAAACATCAGGAACCGTATATATATACGCAATTTGCACAAAGTGGCGCCAGGTATATTTATCTGATCAGCTTCGAGGCGACAGAAAAAAAAACAAAACAGAAAACGTAATTTTCGTCACGTTCCATGCGGGGACCGCGTGAGCAGGTCTGTTTGCGGAAGCATTTTCAAACGGGGTGTGGAGAGTATAGTAATGTGTTAGACCGATATATATAGAGATGTTACTCCGAGATGACGGAATTAGATGACGAGATGGTGAAGGTTGAAAGAGGGGGTGTGAATGAGTCAATGGTTTTTGGATATAAGACTTTGTGGTGGAGATGGTTTAAGATGATGGTTGTTCCGATATGTTGCTTTGAAAATTCAAGTCGAACGTGATGTTCGTTTTTGTGGTAGCTTCGATGGTTTTCTAACGGGATAGAGTGTCCTTGAATTTATTGTAATCTGTCATATCGGTGTTGTTGCTTTTATTAAGGCAAAATACAAATGTATTGTTTCAGTAAAAGAATCGTATATAATCGTCATTTATAAATTTTTTTATATAATGTTTTGCAACGATAACGAGCGATGAATTTTATAGATAACCCTTCCTTATAAAACAGTCCGGCCATCATATACCGAAACAATTCATTAAATTATTTAAGTATTAAACAAAAAGTTGTTGATCCCTCAACTAAGCCACTTTTAAAATTCAAACCATCAAAACAAACTCATAATTCCGCTATACACATTTGTTGTGTTTTCCAATAACCGCGATACACGATAACCGATTTTTTTTCCGAATAATGAAGTTGTCGTCGGGTAAGCACGCGGCGTTATACGTGAAGCTTTTTTTTATCTTTGTCGTCCGGCAATTTGCACGAAATTACGGTGGCGCTTGGGGTTTCCCCTACCCTTATCTGATTTACTCCCCGTGAAGAGAATAAATTTTCATCACGTATATATATATATATATATATACCTTGGAAATGGTTTTCTAGAAATTTGCGGAAGAAGCCGCGCACGTGTCATCATAATGTAATGGCAACGGTCACTTTTCGGTAATTCATGCACCGCAGGCACTAGAGAACCGTGCGGACTGATTTTTATCATCAGTGTCGAATGCTAATGAGATTTTCTCACCTAATTTATAGATTTACTGTTACAGGCGTACGCTTACGTCTCCTTCAATGTTCGTATTTGAGAATAGTAACGCAAAATACTATAAGTATCAAGCTTTTTCTACAATTTACCAACATGTTGCCATCTTCATTATAAATCTATTTACATCTATACTCATTTACGTATATATCTTCAACAATCTAAACGCCGCACAGTTTGACCGAGCGCCATATAACACAAAACGTTTTTAAACAGCAAAATCCACTCTAACGAATCTTCATCCCCGCAACCTCATCCCCCGCCACATATGCTCAACAAAAGACAACTCAACTATATATAAACCTAACCAGCGATAACACCGATATCCTTCCACATATATATTGAAATAGACACGAAACAAACATTAGAGCTTCATCGAGCCACAAGGCGCAGCAACACAAACAAACGGGAAAATATCGACAGACAAACACTCTCTCTCCACTTTCTGTCACCTCCGGAAACTGCGACACGTTCGATATATAGCTTTCCAAGATGGCGACACCCGATAACAAAACGGTACCTTATACAAATGTCTGTATATGTATATACGAAGAGAGCGAGAAAGGCGGACCCCCGAAGTGCGTATATACGAACACTATAGAGACGTGCTGCTGCGCGAGGGACACTTCCTGCGTACGTATATATCTGTAGACAGGCTCGCGCCTTGAGGTTTTGTCACCGAATGATGGAGTGCGGCTTGAATGGGATACCATATTCGAAAGGAATTTTCGGGGACGCACGCGGGGGTTGCGCAAAAGATGCATTTCAAAAATTCGAGACGTTCCGTAACTGATCTATACCCGATTGATTTCTATATAGACAAATTTTTCTCTAACCGCTGGAATGTATACATTAGCACTGCTTTGGTATTTCTTGCGTATAACGAATATATATATAGAGAACCGTATAATTCGCAAATACATATACACATACTTATGTACACATAGACGAGCGTAAAAACTAGCTCGCATTTCCCGCTGCGCGCGCGGAAAAAGTGATTAAAAACACATTGCTCGCACTTATGTCACTTATAGCTCGCCCGCTCACTGATTTTCACAATTTACTTGCGACTACCGCGTGTGTATATACCTATATGCGTAATCAACGAGTTTTCGCTGCCCGTGCGTTCTTTGCTTTTCTCGCTTTTTGCGCGATGAAAGTGCAGAACTGAGTGTAACGATGGCCTAGTTTGATTTTCGTGCGCAGGTATTGGTAATGAATTTCGATAGATTATGTCATTGAGCTGTCTAGTTTTTTTTATTGCAATGAAAAATTCATGATGTTCTAATTGGATTCCGTAGAGTATTAAATTATACGTTCAATTATATATAGAAATAATAATTATTATACTTTTCAGTAATTTTGTTATTCGTTTATAACTCCGAATAATGTTTCCACCTGGACGTTGGTACCCTAGAATCCAAATAAACTTTCGATACCTCCTCAATTCATTCTCAATTACACAAAAGACACCGACAAAAGATACACGCGTCATTGTTCTCGACATTTCACCATAGCGCAAAAACTCGCTTATCTATTGAAATTCAAATCAAATTGGTTTCCAAGTTTTTTTTCCTATATATACCCTCGCGTTCCTCCAATTACACAGTCGAAGCGTTCAAAACTACAAAAAGCGCGGCCCGAGAAAGAATAGAGTGTATATATATACACATTGCATCGCGGGGGCGCCCTCTCGTTTTTTTTACCTAACATCTCAATTATCCGGCGGATCATGAATAATCTCGCGGTGGCGTGATTTTTTACCAGACTCCGGAACCTTCTCTTTTTACCACTCTACTCTCTCTCTCTCTCTCTCTTTCTTGGATGGCCAACAATAGAGAAAAAGGCACAGTGGATTCGCTCGATTCGTCGCGGCATTAGCTGCCTGTTATCCTCGGCTGCGCGCGCCGTGCGGTCGACTGTATGTATATATATTGTATAGCTTTGGCTTTTCGGCTGTATATAACCGAACGTTTGCGATTTCTATGAGGTGGGTATAGCTATTTTTCTCTGTGATTTATGCGCTTCGAACAGTGCTAAAGTCGGTTGAACGGTTAAATATATACTTTCGGATGCTTTGACGATATATGATTTCGGATGTTTTTCGATTACATCAACTCGGAGACATGTAGTTTCAAAACAAAAATTATCGTAGACATATAAATGAAATGTCATATATTATTAAATCGAGTATACATTTTCTTCATTTGAATCGTTACGAAATTCGAACTCCAAATTTCATTTTACTTTATTTAAGAATAACCTGTATACATAATATTGCGGTACCCTAATACACCGAGCACCTCGCGATGCAACCAATTTAAGTAAAAAAAAGAAACGGCTACCGCCAAACTCCTATACTATACAAAGATCCTAAAGTACATCCAAACCATCGTAAACCACAGTTCAACAAAGGCACTTTACTCTCTCTCTTTCCACCCGAATCGCCTCCATTATCCACGCGACCGCCGCCATCTAAACGCGCTCATCTCTCTCTCTCCATGAAAACCACACTCTATCTCGCGAGGCATCGAATAATCGGCTGACAGACCCCCGCGATACTTCTCTTCACGCTCTAGCAGATCCTTTTTCCCTCTCATGCCGCAACCGCCGCCGCCGCCGCACGCACTTTTCTTCCTCGAAGAGAGAGAGAGAGAAAAAAAGCGAGAGGTTCCGGACCACCAGACCGCAGCGGCTCGCGCCTAAGAGTAAACTAGAAGAGGCTTTTGTCCGCAGTGATCATGCCGCGTGCCGCTGTGTAATGTATATCTATAAGAGAGCCAGCGTCGCTGGTGTTTCTTGTTTTTTTTTTGTGCGTAGGAGGAGGGAGATGAATCGGAGATGAAGTTTATACGCGGAAGCGGCGATTTTGAGGCTCGCGCGGTAGGCTTGATGATTCAATTTTCGGTGGTCGTTTTTTCTCGAGTTTGCTTATATAAGGAGGGGAGGTATATAGGAGTGCGCTTATGGAGGTTTGAATGGATGGTGATTTTGATTGTTTGGAAGGATGAATTTTAAGTAACCATGGTGCGATAAGAGATTGGGATGTGACAGGTATAACAAATTGTTCTAGTTGTTATATTTTTTATTTGAATTACCCGTTTCCTTTAATTTTATGATCCCTGTTGAAATTTTTTTCAATTCGTTTGTGTAAATGAACAAATCCTGAAAAAATTGTTATAATAATCAGCTATTTGATTATATTATTTTTCATTTTAAAAATAAAACAAAAATCTTGTTTAAATGTACATGCTACTGGCTTTTTTTTAATTACATAACAAAAACAGCTTTATAAAATACTATTTTATTCCAAAGCTGCTATATATACGTTTGAACTACTTCAAATAATATTGTATACCGCAAAATATATCCACTTATGCTGTATATTAAACTATACAAGTTATGTAAATTACGAAACACTTCGAGTACCTTCTCTAGCTCCAAACGACCGTAAAAACACCGGTAGCACATAGACACTATATACATATATACACACCAACCAACGAAATTCACCGATATAGATTACTACGGCCACATTATCTAACCGCTCATACACACTATTTGTTAATCTAGCTCTTACGCAACTGTATATACATATACATGCTGTTATAACGGAACTCTGCGCTGTTGAATCGAGCAAATCGAACGAAAATTACGTCGCGCTCTACCGGTGTATAACGTAACGCGGATAACAACATCACTCGTGTTTTGACTATATATATAAAAATCTTCCTCTCTATACAAAACCAAGAAAAAAGTGCAGGGCCAACGAACGCTTACCATATTACTTCGAATCGCTAAAAAGTAAAAAAAAAGGAAAAAAAGAAAAAAACAACAACAACAACTATAACCGCGACAGCAAAGGTAGTTTTTTACGCACACCCATAACCATAATAATCTCGACAACTCTCCACGCGCGGCCAGTCAAAATTAATGAAACCCTTATATACTCACTACCGAGCGCGCACGCGCGCACGCGCATGATGCACCGCGCGATCTTACGCAGCGAGCGATAAACGAAGCGTGTCGGGCCACGCAGCGATCACCTGCCGTTTACGCTGGGCTGATTTGTAAATCAGCGCGTCTCTCTCTTCTCCCCACTATATACTTTTATGCCCGCACGCTGCTGCTGCACGCGCTCGATCATCGAGGAGAGTCGCGTGCGCCGACGACGAGTCGCCCCGTCGTTGATTTTTCGTCGTATATACGCGGCAAGAGAGAGAGAGAGAGAGAGAGAGAGAATTTTTTCAGACACCGCGAAAGGGGCTGATTTGCTTTAATTTTTTGGAGAGGGATGTATATGGTCGTTGTTGATTGATTGAGGTGTGCGCGGCGTGAAATGGTAACGTTTTATGGTGCTGAATTTTAAAGAGATTGCGCTGAGGAATTTTTTCGAGTTTATGGAAATTGCAACGTGGAAAGAGAAGTAGAAGGGTGGAGGTTTTGGGATGGCAGCAATTTGTAGAAACTTGTTGTACTTATAATTGAAGATGAAAAGAGGTGATGGGTGGAGGAAAATGGCGCTCGGGTCATAATAAATTTGGTACATTTGCAAGAAAAATTATCCTATAATGCACTATTTATTCTGTAATGTTGAAAATTTTGTCAATTTAGGCACCTGAATGAGTTCAAATCCCTGTATAAGTTATGCAGTTCGAATTGTCCGCAACAATGAATATAGAAATCTAGTAGAATTGTTCACTTAGCTTGTAGAAAAAAGTCTCGTCCTTTTATTTCATTATAATATTTCAGGAGATTAATGTTTAGTTACAATTTTAATATGTATTACCAAGTTTTTGATAGTATACAATTGATGCAGAATAAATAATTGACTGTAATAGAACTGTAATAGGCATTGATATCAGGTTTTACGAAATTCTTTAATTGCGCAACATATAATAACAGCTGAAACTGTGGTTGCTGTCAGTGAAGATATAAACTTGCATTATACATTCGCGTGCATCAAAATATTTTATAACAGCACGTGTACACGTGCTGCCAAGAACTTCAAGCGAAAAATAACAAATTAAACATACATATTACGGCATTCTATATATACGAAAAAGCAAAAAAAAAATATTATTTCCATCATTAAGAGTCTCGGACATAACGACTACCACGTATATATATAACCGTCGAAATATTCAAAATTCTATAATTTATACATATATAAAAAAATCTGTCTTGTATTTCCTGGTCAGGCAAATTGCGTTCTTCAAAATTCGTTCTTTGAAATAATAACTTGTACTTCAAACCGTCGATCGTCCGCTGCGCTGCTGTATATAGCCGTGAGGCTTTTCACTTACCGAAATCGCCGGTCTTTTGAAGCTGGAATAAAAATACAAAGTCATGAAAATTTGCTCAATTTGTTTCAATGCCGGAATTCATGCCTTCGAGGTATAGAACCGCAGCGAACGCGACTTCGACTTCTGTAATTCCCTTCGGATGCACCTTTCTTTGGGGCTGCTTGTCTTGAGCACTAAAATTTCTATATATTACAAAAATTCCTATAGCGATAAAAGTTTACGTTCGTGTTACGTTTTGTACTTTCTATATTTATAAGCGGGTTTCAGTATACCATTCACTCGATACTGATGATAATATTAAGATTTTCCACAAAAGATTCAATATAATACTATAGTCTAAGTTTTTTCTATACAGAAAAATTCTTTGTAACTTTGCGAATGTCGATACGAATTGTAACATTTGTCATATTAACCATCACCTACACTCACTAACAAATCCATGAAACCATTAAAAAAAAGAATCCATTACAACTTCTTCTTTGATCCTCGGTCCCCTGACAAAAGCTATACCGATACGTCATCACCACCATATATCATTACTCCAATATATACCTCGCAATCCTCTCCTTTCCCGAAATTCATCGTACTTCGCTACTACTCCTCCCGCATCTATACACCCCTCCCTAAGCAACGTCGTCTTTCTTGGCGCCTCTTAGACCCACAATTACCCGAATAATAACAAAGCGCGTGCGGATTCGCTTACGTACGCTGCATCATCACGCGTGCGACGCTGCCATTCAATTTCCAAAGGTGTGCGAGGAGGTGCCGAGATAATAATAGCAAACGTGCGCACGCGCGCGCTCGTAAAAGTCAAGCGAAGGCTTATGCTTCTCTCTTTCTTTCTGCTCGACGCGTGGTTACGAAGGAGAACCACAAATGTATAGGGGATGCCGGTCGGAGTGAGTTTGAAGTTAGGAGGGGTTGTAGTTGGCGTTTTTGTTTTTGTCAGGTTTAGTGGTTAGTTGCGTATATGTATATATATGTATAAGGAAGTTACGAAAAGAATTTATCGTTAATGGAAAGTTGATATACAGATGATCGTGTTGAGGTGGAATGAGAAGTTATGCGGGCAAATGGTTTATGCTCGTGTATTGGAGAACGAAAGGATAAATATATTTTTAGCGGCGGTCGAAGTTAATAATTTATTTATTTATGATATTCGGTGAAGTCAATTTTAAATGTTATTCTTTTGCATATACGTCTCGCAATAATATATATTTTCAATGTAGATGATAAATTCAGCCCGATATATAATAAATATAAGAATAACTTCTTAACATTTATCGAATCAATATTCGAATAAGAATACTTATTCATACAGAAGCTCATTACAAAAGAACCGAACCTTATATTAATAATTTCTTCAAAAAATCTATTTCCACTCTTATAACTAAAGACACACTTCACTTCATACGCTTCCCCTCTTTTTACCGAGGCTGCAACGCCGCGCACGAGCCGCGCTCGTAAACGACCGAACACGCGCGCATTCGGTGAAATTATACTCGCGCACGCGCGCGAAAAGTCCGCAGCGTTGAAAATTGCGCCTTTTAGCGCAGCTATATACATCGATGGTGTGCCTCGCGTATAACCACGCGTAATTGCGGGAAAATAGGCGGCGCTCTTTTGACCGCGTGTACGTATATTGCGAAACTTTGGAATTCTGGAAAGCAATCAGCATCGGCTGTGAAGATTCGAAACGGAATAAAAAGTATTTTTTGTTGTTGCTGTTAAGGGTGTATTGCGACTGTGTAATGTTTAATTTTTCGTTGGATTATTACGCAAAGTTTTATCAATTCTAATATGCAACTTATGGATATTGTTTGAGAGATGAAAAGTGAGATGAAAAAAGTTTCATGCAATAAATTCACTTGCGTCAAGTGTTAACGGAATGATAAATTGTCCAGACTAATTTTCTGAACAAACTTAATTTTTATATTCGACGTATGGTTCTCGTTTAATATAATTTTTATATTGTAAAGCTTATTTTT
Organism: Torymus tubicola; assembly: GCA_035583055.1. Taxonomy (NCBI): domain Eukaryota; kingdom Metazoa; phylum Arthropoda; class Insecta; order Hymenoptera; family Torymidae; genus Torymus; species Torymus tubicola. The sequence goes on from JAWWEQ010010303.1 coordinate 41,584, forward strand.
CTTTTATGTCAATTTTTTAATCAGTTTATTGCACAAAGTCTAATTATAAGGGCATTTGCATATAAAGTGCACAGGCGACCGTTTCGAATGAAAAAAACTTTCATTTTTCGGACATTTTATATATACGACGGTGAAAGAATGAACGCATGTATGTATATGACAAATTGGGAGATGATAATGTCACGTAATTGCCGGTAATCAAGGTTGAAAGTCATATTTGCTCGCGTATATACAATTTTGACACGTTTTTACACGTATAAAATATGGAAACTTTTTTTTTTTTAAATATGCCATCTTTAATTAGCCCTTTACGTAACATATTGGCACATTTATAGCTCAAAATTACAGGGCTAACCTTCCTGCATTTCCTATATAAACCATCGTTGACCAAATATAAAAAAAAACATCACACCCGTTACATAAACCTTCAAAACTTAAAGAAAATAAAACCCTTTGCAATATTCCAAATCACGCGAGTGAGCTACAAAATTTATTCACTCGATAATCCCTCACAGACCGGAAACAACAATACAAACAACAACAACAGCCACTTACTCATTAGCATGCGCACACGGCGCAGAAAAAAAGTAGCCCGGAAATAAAAGCAGCACCCCGCCGCTCGACGAGCGAACCCAGCGACCGTGAAGACAGAAAAAATATACCCAAGGGTATATACACACACATTTAAGTGTGCATGCTTACTTATATACCCCGTAGGGGTTACATATAGGGCCATATGTCGCGTGCACCGGCGGATTTCACGCACCAGGCGAGCAATTATAGTATATTTGAATACCGACAGACGTGCGACGGAATCCAGGAAAAAAAAACAAGAGAGTCGGTGCGTATATATATATATATAGGCGGTAGTTCGATTTATGTATAATACGCGTAAATCAAACCGAATATATCGATAAGAGCTATAAAACCGTTTCTTTGTTCCCCCATTACCAATTTATCCCCCGGAAACGTCACTGTCCAATTATTAATCACCGCTGTAACCCTCCCCCACCAAAGAAAAACCCCATTCGATCAATCACACACAACTCACGTCCAATCATCGAAACTCTCGCTTCCTAAGAACTCAAAAAAAAAAAGAAACCTATATATGTATGCGTGATGCGCGCACCCTATCATCTCGTTCAGCTGCCCGCGGTATACGTCTCATCGAAAATCTCAGGTACGCTTTCTTTCACGCGTATAAAACCCTTTTTTTCCAAGCCTCAATGCACCTTTTTCCGGGACCGTGAAAAGTGCAAAATCATCCCCCATCAACCCTTTCATATATACATATATATATATATATCGATGAGTGAAGAAGAATACACATATATAGAGACGCGTGAATGAGACGTCGATGCGATGAGTATCGACGCAGCTGCTCCAACAAC
>JAWWEQ010010324.1:0-42916 GCA_035583055.1 Torymus tubicola
GCACCACTGGAAAGAGCAGGAAAAAATCTATCGATATATGTCTCTTGTTTTTTTTCTGCGAGACTCAAAATACGATTTCGAGCTCATTATACCAAGCCCGAGCGTGCGGCACGTCCGAGCGCAGCATGAAGAGCTCGCGCGGCCACTCGCCGCTGTCGTTTTAATCGTGTTAATTTTGAACCCTTCATTTCTCCATTCTGAAAATTTAGGGTTTTGTAGCTTGGGACTTGTACTTTCGAATGGTGATATGTATTTTGAAAAAAAACGTGATATACTTTGAGAAAAATGGCTCTGAACCTTCAACTCGAATTTTCGAACAGAAAGAAGTGTTTGGGAATAAAAAGAATAGCACCGTTGGAAAGAGGAGGAAAAAATCTATCGATATAGCCGTTGGCTGGTTTCTGGCGGACGCTCCCACATAAGAAATGTTGAAATAGAAAAGGGTTGATCGGTGAGTGAAGAGAATTACACAAATACCTTCTACAAGCAAGATTTTCAACATTTGAATTATAAGTTATTATCTTTTCAACAGCAAGAATTTTACTTTTTTAATAAAATCTTAACAATTACAACAACAAAAACACCAAATGTAAAAAGAAAATATTATACAAAATTATTATACAAAAGAGATTTGCAATGAAAAAATAGTATTTACTGCTTCTGAAAATGATTTAGGCAAACAAAGTATGACGAACAAATAATTTATTTATGATATCTCATGTAGATCTCATATGTTTGAAATTCGTATACCGATCTCATATAATATTTTCACGCGGATAGAGTATATATTACGCGCAGGTCGACCGAAGAAGCACACTGCACACTCCGTCGCCAGACGAAAATCTTCCGCGGAGAGAGAGAATAACGCGTTCGACGGTTAGCCGCTGCTAACTTACACATAAATAAAATTCGCTATAAATAGCGCCGCTCGCACGCATACATCAAACGCAATTACAAGCCTATTGCTTACCAAGCTGTCCAGCCATGATAATAATCGCACGATGTAGTTCGAAGATTCTGAACAGCGTCTCCTGGAAGTCGATCTTCTCTAGCGCGGTTATTCGGCGTAATCTAGCTGCGGTGATGGTCCAATACAACACTGCACTCTGTCCTGATTGAACGGAAGAAATCTTTACAACGAGAACAAAGCCAGATACTAACTACGTGCACGCACAAAGAGAAAGACACACGAAAATTTACAAGGAGCTTTTCACTGACTAGCCCGCTCTCCTAATTGCTGCGGCGCTCTTTCTCTCTGTCGCACGATCTCACTCACACTCACACATTACCTCGCGCGCGTTCCCTTCGAGGAGCAGACGATCGGTGCTACATGACGACTTTACTCGCGCGACATCCGTACTCACCCTTGCGGTGCGCCACACTGTTACACCCCGTCCTAGACCTCGTGTACGCCGTCTAACAATCGCGGCACGAGACTCTACAACACGGGTAAAGAAAGGACTAAGAGATGAAGGAAGGAAAAAAGAACACAGGGTTGACCTTTTCACGGCCGGTGGCCACTTTATTTTGCCAAGTTGGAGCTGCACGCACGGATAGCCGGTGATTTGCACCTGGGAGATATCCTCTTCATCTGTCCCCGCGGACTATTTCTTTCGCAAAAGTAGCGGCACCTCTGGATGATATAGCCGATTCGGGCAAAAATTGAAGTCCCGAACCCCCGGATGGCGGCAGAAGTAACACGGCCTCATGCGGTCTTCGGCGAACATCCCTGCTTCCACTGTCTGTCTCTTGGCCGCCACTTCCTCCGCGTGGGCCTGGGCTACTCGGCAGTGTTGTTCGACAAGGGACGAATCACGGCGGAATCGTTGCTCCCCGTGATTGAAATGCTGGTCAAAAAAGTGGACGAGCTGAAACGGACAGTGAAAAGTCTGCCAGAAGCTCGAAATCCACCCAAAGCTTCGAGTAATCGGATAGAGTGTCCTCCAACCTCTAAAACAGACCGGATTCAGAGGCCACAGCACGTGAATTTTCAAAATTCAACGTACATCTGTGATTTTGACAGCAGCAGTCTCTCTTTGCAAAGTCATGCCGGTAGCCGAAGTAGAAATCCTCGAAATGGAGCTCCTTTGACCACTGCGATTGGTGTCTTCTATCCTAAACTAGTTTTTAATCAATCTCTACGCGAAACATGCTTTTGCTGCTGCTCCTCGAGCTAAATATCGGAGTACCTCAGGGCTCTGTGTTGGGGCCACTACTCTTTGCCATTTATGTTAATGATCTGCCTCTATGCTTTGATCATGATGTTTCCTACATCAAATGCTTCTTTTTCCGATGATTGGCTACTGTTGCCTTGTATACAACAATCTCTCGAACGATGTTAACTCTAGACTTCAGAAACTTGTCAACTCAGACATTCGCTATATCTATGGCTTAAAACGGTGGGAGCACATAACTCCCTACAGGCGTGAGCTTGGCTGGCTGACTACGACGGCGCGTACGGAGTATTTTGCTATCAATCTTTTCCTCAAAATATTCAATACAGCGACGCCATCCTACCTACTGGCCTTTTCTGATTTTGCGGTGGCTACTCGACCTGTCAGGGGGGAAATGAAGCCCCTTGATATACGTGGCTTTAATATCGAGACACTAAAAAATCATTTCATATCAGTTCTGCGTATCCCTGGAATTCATTACCATCAAACATCCGTAACATCATTTCCGTTCCTCATTTCAAATCATCTGTTCACCAATATCTCTTCAACTCCCATAACCCTGCCCCCTCTATGTCATGCTCTTCCCACCCATTGTCATCACTTGCCTTATATCCTGCGTCATTAGAAAATACTGCTTTTTACCGCTATTTACCGTTGCATTTTGCTTTGCGCTTTATTCTTATTTTTGCAGTTGCTTTTTACTATGCGCTCTATTTTATATTTTTGCTCTTTACTCTGCGTCATAATAACTCACTACTGTAATACCTCACTATTTTGTAATTATCTCACTATCTGTAATAACACACTTACTACTTATATTTAATCTTATCTATTGTTCAACACAATGAAGAGCAATAAACTTTATCTTATCTTATCTAAAGTCATCCGTGCTGCATCCGCACACTGCTGCACGGACAAACCGTGACGTAGGCCAGATTGTACGAAATGGTTAGTGATGTTTTAAGGAGGGCCAGAGGAGAGTGTATCATTCTTCCTCTCACGCATTGAAGAAAGCAGAGAATTGGCCAACCTGATACAAGACGAAGTGCTGTCGTCTATGTCAGAGCTTGTACGAGACGTAGCAACAACTTTGTTCCGAAATAATCGTACGAATTGGAAATCGTACAAAGATATCGAGGTAAAGATGAAGTACTGGTACGGCGGGAGTAGAGACCAACAGCAGCGATACAAGCCGAAATAGCTGTCAGGACGCAGGCTCACCAAAGATTTTGTAGTAAATCTCCAAGCCCTGCTCCTGAAATTTGATCCCGTTCCCAGCGTTAAGCAACAGCTGGACCGAATCCATCAAAATATGCGACCAGATATTCGGAAAGCGGTACCAAGGAAGCAGTTATCCGATTATCGGTCGCTGTTAGACCTCGCTAACGAGGCCAAGATGACAAATCGGGCGGAGTAAACGGAGCAACCTGCTAAGACAAAGCAGAAGCCACAAGCAGCGATGGGAAATGCAGGGCACGAGCCTAGAGGCAATGTTTCGCCGAGTGTTGGCAGAAGTGGCTGATAACCAGCAAAAGCGCAACACCGGCGAGAACAGTTGCAATAGGACAAAGCGAACTTTGTCGGAAAATCCAAGAAGATAAATAGATAGATAGATAGATTTATTGATAAAAAGTCTAAGGACTCAAGGTCCGAAAAAGCCTGAGCAATACATAGGTAACAACGAGTGACGCGAAGCAGTGGATACGGAAGGAAAGATAAACCCTCCGTACGCAATATGGAAAATAAAAAAAAATAAAAATAAAAGTGCAAATCGAGATCATCGATGAATCGTAAAATAAAATAAAATAAGGGTCAGAGCCGTAAGACTTAAGCACTAATAAAGTAAAAGTATAAATAATATAAAAACTTAAAGATTAGATAGTAAGATCATAGAGTAAAAGTTGCAGTTAAAAACTAAAGTCGCAGAATAAAAAGAAAAAATTACGATTCGAAGGTTAACAAGTCGCCAAAGCCTACTACTGCACTCAAAAAGTTACGAGACGGAATACAATTACATAGAGCAGACGAGTACGAGAAGTTTTAGTTTTAGGCAGTGGCCGCACTAAGGCATGATTCCAAGATGTAGGGAAGATACCAGACTGCAAGGAAAAATAAAAAATGTGCATGAGGAAATAGATTATCACTGGAAGACAGTCTTTGATTTGACGTAGTTGCATCCTGTCGGATCCTATGGCGTTAGAGCGCGCTGACTTGACAACCTCAGTAGCTTCAACGTGGTTGAAATAAAATCGTTCATCAGGTTCGATAAAGATATTTGGGCGATCACAGAAGCTAAGTAAGCTGTTTGAGGCAATAACAAAGTGGACGTTGAAGGCTTCAGCGTCGAATGGCAGAGGGGAGTCGTCCTTCGACTTCGCGAGCCCAAGGTCACCTATAATTTTCCACAAATCTTTGGAAATCGAAGCTCTTTACAGCCTGGATTTAAAGAATGGGTGTTTAGCGTTCCTGACTGCAGTTTGGAAGCGATTGCGAAGGTGTTTATACCTGGCGTGGACGGTTAGTTCATAGTTCATAGTTCATAGTTCATTTATTGATGGTCTACAGACTCAAGGTCCTGCCTAGTGCCGGCATGGAGATACAAAATCAATATACATATATACTATTAAAATTGCACAAGCAGTCATGGAGATTAGAATTAACGAACAATTGTGTTACAACTTACAGCGAGATTACAGTAGTATATAATTAAAAAAGAAGTAAATACAGTCATAACTAACAATAAAGAGAGAGTAAAAAGGAATAAATAAATAAAACGCAAAAATTCGCAGATGCAGCCGCGAAAAATGGTTCGCAGTTCTTATAATAAAATATACAAATTGCAATAATATAATTTTACAATAGAAATTTAACTATAACAAGAGTATTACGAACGCAAAGCAATACAAACCATGACCGATACATATTTAGCTGCCATATATTTTAAAAGCGCGTCTTTAAAGCGTATGTGCTTATATAGTGAGCGTAGCTGGGGTGGGAGACGGTTCCACAGTCGTGTTATTTGAAACGTAAAGGAGCCTCAAGACGGGTGAGAGCCCGGGGGAAAACTTTCTACGGTGGGTAACTTCTCGGTAAGGAGCATGTTTATCGTACAACTCGAGCATGGAGTTAGTAAAGAAATTCACTTTATCGTCCACGTTATCCATGGAGACGATAGAGTGCCAATGTATTCCCCCTAAATTCTTCTGAAACTGACAGGAATCGAAGCTACGAAATGACCTCCTGAAAAAGTTTTGCGGGCGACGCGGGAGAACTTCAAACGCTAAGGAAGCACAGGTGGCATCGTAACTCGAGATCCTCGGGCAGTGAATTTGGTTATTGCCCGTGACTTTGGAAACATCACTAACACAGATATAATCAATTGTAATATGGGTGACTTCGTAGAGATATTTTCTGTGATTAGTTGGTTGAAACGATAGTGGCTCCAGACAGAGGGAGCGAAGCGACTTACAGAGGCTCTTACGTCAATAGTCCATTTTCAGGCAGTCAATGTTGAAATCACCTACTACAACAGTGTAGTCAGAAGCCGTGTCTCTCTCGAGAAGGATTTCTTCAATTTCCGTGCAGTAGTCGCCTGCATGAGGCCCGTAAATAACTCCAAATAACAGCTTGTGTGCGCCTAATTGAAGCAACGCGAATAAATATTCAGGACGATTGTTGACGACAGTATCAAAACCTGAATGAAAGAGAAGCTTGCAGCTAATCGTAGCATCAACGTATAAGGCTACCCCGCCTGATTGAGCATCAAAGCGATCGGCCCGTAGCAGCGTATACCCTGGCAAGTTGAAGAATTTGGAAGGACGGTTAGGTTTAAGCCAAGTTTCTGTAAATAGCGCGATATGAAAGCGATGATCCTGGATAAGCTTGCAGATGTCCGTGAAGTAGATCTCAATAGATTGTGCATTGAGATGACATATGCAAACTGTGATAGTTTATCGACCGCCCTAATTTATTGTCGAAATCTTCCGCCCCATGACTTTACGCAAAAGCGAGCACTTCGCTTTATCTGTAGCCGAGTGCCCGAAATCGGTGGTCGTACTACTGGAACTGCAATTAATGCACTTAAGGTGTTGAAAATTAGTACATGTGAAGGTCTCGTGCTCACCTGCACAAGTTGCACAACGGGGTGCGGACCGACATTCCCTCGATATATGCCCAAGACCACAGCATTTATAACACTGTCGAACTGTGATGTGGTCTTCGAGACGACAGATTGCCCAACCTACAGTAACATACTCTTTTCTCAAAAGTGCGGCTGCAATATCGGGCGACGTCTCGATGATGTACGAGCGGCATTTCTTTTTGAATTTGGTAGACGGACTAACTACGGGCAGGGAGCTTTCGGCAGGTTGACGGTTAGCAGAGGGCTGAGCGTTTCCGACAGGCTGAGAGTTCATTCCAGACTGCGGTGACTGAGAGGACTGCTTACTTTTGCGGCTGGAATTTTCGGGGTACATATATACTATTTTAATATCATCAGTCTTAACTTCGAGGCCGTTTCGATTGGCGGTAGGGGCTAAGATACAGTTGCTCGAGAAACCAAGAGGAATGCTACGGATCATAAGACGCGGGTTTAGTAGAGGTTCCTCTTTACCGGTTAGGCCGGCCTCAACGAACGACTAGAAAGCGGTGAAGGCCGCCGGATTCAGTGAATGCCCTTCAACAATAACCGCGCCATTAAGACCGAGATTCACGCGTTCAACTTGGAGTTTCAACTGCGCCGGATTGATCGCTTTTAGAAGCTTAGTGGCGGTCGATGAGGTCAGGCGTGAAGATACTTCCTCGGTAGGGGCAATAACTATCCGATTGCACGATTGACGGTGAAAAGCTGTCCACGGGTAAATGAAATTTTATTCGCGGGGTCGGCGGACCGACGCACGCCCCCAAAACACGAAACAACATTAGCATACGCTTGTTTGTCGACAGTTTGGGCTAACGGCTTCGCGCAAGAGGCTGTGATACTTTCGATATGCTTGCAGGCGCGTTTAAGGAGCTCGGAACAGGCTTGCGTGTATTGATCGACACTTACTTTGTACAAGTGCGCATTAGCGACCTTGTATACAGAACCAAAGACGCCAGTATTCTTCTCATGACCCAAGATGCAGAGCAAGTCATCGATGTCCTGGTCGACTTGAGATAGAAGGAGCTTGATATCGACGGGTGACAACAGAAGCACGGCACGGGCGGTATTAATATCAATGTTTACATCCGTCTCGCAGTAGTCATCCTCGATTCCATCCAAAATTTGGCCGTCATTGCTACAGCTATGTTTACATTTTGCATTTCAATATATACACAATGTATTTATGTACACGGAAAAAAAATCGGCCGTTTTAGAGCTAGAGTCCAGTAGAAATCACCGAGGTCGCTTCGGCAAGCAGCTAAAGACTAAATCAGCTGAGTGAGCCCGGCTGTTTTATCCGGGCAATGAAGAGCAGACTGAGTCGGGCAGTTTTTAGCAGTATTTGCTTAAGATTTTAGCAATAATTGCTGAACTCTCAGAGTTCATATACGTTGATATATATATATATATATATATATATATATATATATATAAATTATAACTGTGCTTATGAAAAAAAAAAAAAAACATTTTCATTGACACTTAATAATTAAAACCTAACCTCGAATGTTTTCATTGTAATACATAATTATACGGAGCCGTGAAAAATTTCGAGATATTAATGATTATAAACACAAATAGCAAACGACTTGCACGAGAGCGAGAGAGACAGAACGATGCGCATGGTATAATTTATGCTCTCGGTGAGCGCACAAACTGTATAGACGTGCAAGAGCGTCCTTAATACTTCTGCTTCGACTACTAAACGTTCCTCGGTTAAAACTGCCAGAGCAGACAAAGCAAATCTCGCTTGAGTGTCCGGCAATGACAGTGGAACACTTCGGCTGTTTTTGCTAGTAGCGACCTTTGCAGTTCCTGCATGTGGGGCTTGGGTAGTCACGACGGATTTTTTTTCAGTATACACGAAGGTTTTCTGACAGTGTACCACTGATCTATTATTGATTACTTGATCGCATTCATTGTCTCGCGTTGCCTCTCGCAATTGCTCGTTCTTTTCCGCTCCTTCCCGTTGTCTTTCGCTCTCTCTCTCTCGTTGTCTCTCGCACTCTCGTTGCCTCTCGCTCATCCTCCCTATCACTCGCCATTACTGGCTCTCTTTTGCTATTATTCGACCCATCTCGCTCATCCTCGCTATCTTTTGCCATTATTGGGTCTCTCCACTCTTTTGCGTTGCCTTTCGTTCTCATTCGCTCTGGCTTATCCTTGCTATCTTTCGACATTACTGGCTGTCTTTCGCTATTACTAGGCCCTCCTCGCTCATCCTCGCTATCTCTCGCCATTACTGGCCTCTTTTGCTATTACTCGGCCCTGCTCGCTTATGTTGCTATCTCTCGTCAGCACTCGGTCCCTTCGCTCACCCTCGTCGTCTGTTGCTGACTTTCTCCCGCTGTCTCTTGCTCTCTCTCTCCCTTGCCTTTCGCTCACTCTCATTGTCTCTTGTCATCACACGGGCCCTGTCGTTATTACTTATTCAGTTTTGTTTATTCTTAATTTCTAAATTGTACTTTATCTTTTTTTTGCTTAATTTTTTTTAGTTATCGTTTTCCTAGTACAGTCTCAAATAACGTTGAAAATTTAGTTGAGATTTTCTTTTCTTCTAACTAATCTCAGGATCTATTTTCAATAATTTTCGTATGCTAAATAGCACTCTTTATAACTGAGTGCGGTAAAACTTGATTTTAGATCACCTTTCAGTAGTCATTAAGTGTTTACGCATTAATTATACTTACATTACGTACTAGTTGCGTAATGTACTATTTTATATCTAGAACAGGATTTTCACATTAGATTACTAACAACTTAACTTTAAATTAAATTATATTACTGAGTAATTAACATTAGATAACGCGAGGATGAGCATGAAAGATAAATGAGATGAGAGTGAGATGTAGATGATTATTTAAGTAATGATTTCCGAATTAAAAAGATGACGGTGAAGGCGAGACTTGAAATGAAGAACTGAAGTGATATTATATAGGGGCGATGGTAGTGAATTCCAAAAATAAGCAGAGTTTATATGGAATGACTTTCTCAGAGCCTCTGTATCAAAGTCAAGAATCACTAGGAGCTGCATATTACCTCTAATAGGCCGTGTGACAAACTCTCTACGCACTATGGTGGTTAAGGACATTTTCAATAGTTTACGATGTGCCGAATCTTGTGATAATTTTATTTTACCCTCTAACCATGGAAAATTTTGAGAAATGAACATTTGAATTTGTCATTTTTTACATGTACTCTGATAGGACGGAGGGAACAAATTAGTCAAGTCGAGTATTTTTGAAAAGGGATCAAATTTTTTATGAGTATAAAACATACGACTTTAAAGATTAAGGCTTCCTCTTTCAAACCATACCTTGTAAATTATACGTAGCCGTAGGAAATTTCGAGATATTAATGATTATAAACACAAATAGCAAACGAGTTGCACAAGAGCGAGAGAGACAGAATGACGCGCATGGTGTAGTTTGTGCTGTCGCTGAGCATACAAACTGTACAGACGTGCAAGAGCATCCTTAACCAATCAAGCTCAAGTAATGGCAAGAGAAATCTTTATATAGCTAGGATGAGCGAGAGGGCACAAGAGAGTAGAAAAGACAACGAGAGAGAATGAGAGGCAACGAGAGAACGCGAATGAGAACGAAAGACAACGCGAAAGAGCGAAGAGACCGAATGATGGCAAAAGACGTAGTGCAAAAGAAATAGTGGAAGAGAGCCAGTAATTGCGAGAGGCAACGAGAGTGCGAGAGACATCAAGAGAGAGCGAAAAACAACGAGAAAGAGTGGAAAAGAACGAGAGATTGCGAGAGGCAACGTGAGACAGCGACTGGGATCGAGTAATGAATAATAGATCAATAGTACACTGTTTGAAAACTTTCGTGTACATAAATACATTGTGTGTATTTTGAAATGCAAAATGTAAACATAGATGTAGCAACGATACCCAGCGGGCCCCCCTGCAGCGGCCGTAGCACTGGGGCTCCGCCTATTTCACCGCAGCGCGCGCGATGTCGAAGCTGATTAGTCCATTTAATTTTTTTTTCTGACACCTGTAACGGCGTAAAAACTCTGTTTTCGTAAAAACGACAAGACACACTTTTTTGTTAGAATTTCGCGCTCTACACGATCCCGTTGAGTAAGACATACATTTCCAGAACAAGTTGTATGTCCTGGACATGCGCTGACATCGCTTCTGCATTCTTGTGGCAGAAGTTAATATGACGAGAAGCCGGAACAGAGGAACTCGTGTTGCTAGTCTGACTGTTAGTCGCCATAGTTAATCACGGCCGATTTTTGCTGAAGTTTGGCGCGGTATAGTGGACATTTGAGCCTATCGTGTGACGTATGTTTAATATCGTTATAGCCACCTACTTTACAGTTTACGCAACATAATGTTGATTTATTCGGGAAATTCTTCGATAAGTACTCTAGAGCACAAAAACCGCAACATTGAGCATTTTCGCAATCTTTAGCTCTATGGCCGAACTTTTGGCAGTTAAAGCATTGAACAAGACTAATATAGTCAGAGCAGCGACATGATCGCAAACCGATGTACACTCGACTTGCATTACATAGAACCTTTCTGCAGTCAGACGGCATTTCCACGATTCAAGAACGAAACTTCTTACTGTCCCGCACAGGGAAAAGGTAGATGATCTTGAAGTCTTCATAGCCATGATCTCGGATTCTGCTTATGCACCTCTAGATGAATATCATCACTTCCCAGCTCGTTGGATATACCGTGGATGACTACGCGGGGGTATCTCTTAATGCAATCTTTAGCGATTAGGCCAGCTTCCCGCAGCTGGGTACTTTGCTTTAGTCGCTCAGTATTGCATGAATTGCCTTCCAGAATAATAGAGTTATCTGAACCAAGGAGTATGCAATTAATTCTCAGCCCAAGTTCTACTGGCTTGATACGCTCAAGGAAGTAAGGCTGATGGACCCAGGTCTAGAAGAAGCGTCACAAGGACAGGTGAAAACCTGAGAATCAGAACGCGTGGGTAAAGACTTTCCTTTATTCAATATTACTTTAGCGTTCAGCTTTGCATCTCCATTGGAGGCGGTGCTCTTAGCTACACTCGCATACGTCTTTTCCTGCACCTTCTCCAACGAGATTTTCGACGATTCTATATAGCCTAATACTCGGAGCAAGTTTTTGTTAAAGGATGTATTCAAAATTCTAGCTGTAACAATACCAGTAGTCCGGGAAACGACCAAGGGGGTAGACAGTAGGTACGGCCACAACCCTGACCCTAACACCCACAACTCGAGCCGAGGTTGATTCGGTCCAATCTGCAGCTGGAGGAAGAGAAGATATGCTATCGTCGCAACCACTCGAATCAGAGTATGACACTTGCTCTCGATGGTGGTTGACGATTGGCGTAGCGGGCTACAGTCACCGCGCACTCTTCGACACGAGAGCTAGTTGGATGGAGATGAATAACACAGGCTTACAACTCGCTGCATCCCGTGGCCGAGAAATCATCCCGACTAGCGATCAGTCTACACGTGCGGCAAATGGGCAGAGCATGACTGTGGTCGGTCATGTATATTTGCCAATCGAGGTCGGAGGCGTGTCGCAAGACGTTCGCGTTGCCATAATGCCCGATCTCGATACATTGTACCACCTAGGGTCCAACTTCATTAGAAGGTTCAGAGCCGTCTTAGACCCTAAGGACAACTTGTTGCATGGCAAAGATGACAACAAGAAGGTCCAGTTAGAGGTAGCCTCTGTCACCGCAAACGGCATGATATCAATTCCAGCGATAGAGTTGGCAGATCCTACAGAAGTCCAGCGCAAGGAAATTGAAGCTATAGCAGCAAAGCTAGTCACAGACAACTTGGCACCAATCGGTTGTACTTCTTGGATCGAGCACGCAGTCGATGTAGGCCCAGCTCGACTAATCAAGCAGAAGTACTACCCTGTATCTCAAAAGTTTGAGGGAGAGATGCACAAGCAGGTCGAACAGATGCTACTCGAAGAAATCATCGAACCTTCGACTAGCGGCTGGTCAAGTCCAGTCGTGATGATACGCAAGTCCAATGGGAAGTTTCGCTTTTGCGTAGACTTCCGAAAGGTCAACGCGATATCAAGGCCAAATGTCTACCCGTTGCCGTTCATGGAAGGTATTTTGCGAAAATTGCAAAAAGGAAAATACATTGGACCTTAGCAGTGTGTACCATCAAATTCCAATGAACAAAAATTCAAAGGAAGTCACTGCTTTCATGCTGCCAGGTAAAAAGTTCTTTCAGTACAAAAGGATGACCTATGGCCTTTCATACGCCGGAGCCACGTTCCAGCGCCTGGTGGACAAAGTCATCGCTTCGCAACTCGAACCTTCCGCTTTCTCCTAACTCGACGATACCATCATCGTAACCGAGACATTTGGGGAGCATAAGCAGGTTCTGAAAAAGGTACGCGACAAAATTAAGCAGGCAGGCCTCACAATAAATCGCAAAAAATGCATATTTTGCCGCGATGAGGTCAAATATCTCCGGGTTTTAGTAAACCGCGAAGGGTTTAAACCCGACCCCGAGAAAATAAAGCCTATAGTCAAATGCTCGTAGGAATGGTATAGAACGTTTTTGAAAAACTATTCCACAGTCGCCGAGCCACTAACTGACTTAACGAAGAAAGATTGGAAATATGAGTGGGCGGTGGCACATGAAGAGGACTTCCAACAAGTCAAAGCGCTGGTAGCTTCAGCACTGATCCCCCGCCACCCTGTGAAAGATGCCCAGTACGTGGTATGGATTGACGCGAACGACACGGACATCGGAGCGGTGCTTTACCAAATTATAGACGGCGGTGAACGAGACCGAGAATCCCCATGACTACACCCCACCTTCAAACTGCCGGAGAGGGAGACTGTACAAGTACGCAGCTCATAAAGTCGTAGACGAGACTTTCGGCAACGATGATGCATGGAAGCTCGTCATTCCCAGAGAGAAGCAGATGGAAGTACTCAGGGAATGGGAGCGAAGGGGAGCGAGAGAGAAGGATGTTGTAGCTTCGTACCGCGTTCTATGTACTAAGCGTACATATTTTAGAAAATTACTAGTGCGCACGGCACCACCGTACTCTCTCTCTCTCTCTAACTCTCTCCCTCCCTTTCTCCACATAAGGAAGTGCACTAATTTCTGCCTTCTCGCTTGGGCAGTCGCGACAAAAGGACGAGTCTCGCGCACCGCGAGCGATTATTATAAATACGCGTCACGTATTAAAAGAGAACATTTAATTGATAACGAGCGATATCAAGCCATTTCACAACCGATCAAGTTTATATTAATTACATGGGTGAATTAACTTTGTTTTTTATTAATAAATGTGCAATAGTGACTGTGAAACCCGTGTTGGACAACTCAGTGCACGATTACTCAAATCCGATCCTTGAAACGACCCCAAACTCGTACGCGACACAATCACCTCTTTTTTGATGCTCCGATTCAATTATTAAAATCGAATTTAGTAGAATCGTCATCATTTTTAAAAAAACAATATTAATATAATTTTTTATAACCCTCCTTTTTGGGAAACGTGAAGGTATTAGTAGAAAAACTCCCATATGATGATACTTTTGAAGGGGGTCTATAAGTGGCTGCTTCTCTTTGTCTTTGGAGGTTGAGTTTTTTGCACAAGTCTTGCTTTCTGGAGGCGCCATACTGCTCGCTCGGTAACTAACTGAAGAATAAGTCTTTTGGGTTCTGAGCTTCGTTTTATATATATTTTATAAGCTACATTTTGAGTTAGAAGAAAAAAACTATAGCTAAGTCTACATGTGAGGATTTTAAAAAGGACGTTAGAATGGTAAGAAAAATAAAAACGAAGGTTTTTTTAAAATTATATATATATTGAAATTTATATATAAAAAATTACATTTTGAACATATAATCGTACAAGTCTGTCGCTAAGTTTGAGAAACCAAACGTACAAAGTTCTATGAGAAATATATCATATAATTCTTTATTTATATTTGCAAATTCCATAGGTATCTTTGCTCTGTTACTAATAGTATCTTTTAAAATATTTTTCACATTTTCTGTATCTTCCCTATTTAATTCAAGTTTCAAAAATTCAAGTATACTATCGATACTGCGATTAATGAAACCAAAATTTTCTTCCAATTGTTTAAGCCACATGTCAATGCACTCCCCGCAGGCCTTTCAATGTAGTATATTGCCTGGCACACCTGAAAGGCTTTCGTATTTTGTATTTTTACACGGGGTTTCTAACTGTAAAAACTCAAAATCAGAGAACTGATCTTTCCCATCAAAGTGCTGCGTTCCTGCTTCGTTTCCTTTGTTGAGTTTCGGTGCTGGTACGTTAGGTCGTTCGTCAACACCGATAGCCCTCATACCATAAGCCCGTGTAAAATTGATGTCGTGACTTGGTAGGTATATCTTTGTAAGCTTACCGAAATTATTGGAAAATGTGAAGGCGTCTTCTAGATATGCGTTCATTGTCTCCATTTCGTCAGATATCAGTTCCCAACAGTATTTATCGAGTGTTACATATTTTGCAGGTGATCGTGTACTACAGAGTTTAACGACAGGTCGATAAGAGCCACCATGGTATTCCAAGCCGACTAAGATTCTTCTCGAATTAGATTTATTGAGAGCGTATGTAGTTGACAACATCAGATTCGGTAAATCGGATGATTCGTCTGTCTCCATTTTCGAAATAAAAAACTCAGAGGTTTACAGACGTACTAAAAAATACTTTCACGAGAACGAGCACCCGAATAGTCTTAATGCATGTGACTACCTACTGCGCGATTTTTCGACATTTGTACATTTGTCCCCACTCTATTTCAATGTCTCATTGGCCGCTTAATTCGTGACATCACTATCTTTTACCGATCAGAGAGCAACAAAGAGAATATGTATAGGGGAAGATTTTATCCCCACTCTATTTTTAATCGTTATTTTTATATCGTTTTCAGTAACATCCGTACTCGATATGATAGGACAGGTATGCAATATATTTTTAATCTTTTTCTTGGTACATTGAGATAATGTGTGTTACTAAGAATGTGTAAATAATAATAACAGACAAAAATACCTTAATGTAATTCTACCTACGTATATCGTTTTCAATAACATCCGCACTCGATAAGATAGGTGGGCAAGCGAAATAATTTTTTTCTTTTTTCTTGGTACTGTATCGAATAAGAAAAAAACAGAGATAAGTTTTTTATAGCGCTATTTTCTTGGAAGCATATATAATAGAATATAAATAAAAAAAGTCCAACATAAAAGTAATTTTTTTATTATATTAATTATATAAGAAAGTATACATATTTGTTCATAAATTAGCGTTGCATATTTGGTTACATTGATCATAACCCGAAGAAGACTCTCTAGGAAGAAAACGATTACGGTAAGGATTTGCTCGTCGTTGTCGTCTTTGTTGTTTTTCTACAATAATTTTATAAAATTTTACAACTATGGTGTCGTTGCTGTATGTATTATGCTAAAAGGTGCCACAAAACGTGCGTAGAGAACCACCACTACACATATGATGAAAAAACATAATACAATATTCACCACACACTTTCGAATCAAATCTCTGTAATAGTTTCTTGTTCCACTGAAAGCGCAGGCAGTTTCTTCGTAGACAATCGAGATAGTATGGTGAAGTGGGTGCAATTCCATAGCTGTCGAAATATACTCTGTATCCATTTTTATCTATGTAATTGACAATCCAATGTGATCCAGGTTTATTTGCTGTATCTAGATTAGCTACAATAGCTGCGGTTTTGCACCTAGCTACGCTACACACCTAGCGTATTTACTCTTAGCCCACATATCTTCGCGCGTCTTCAATGAATGCTATGCGATATCGTTCTCGTCGTTGCCGTCGTCAGAGTGGCTGCATCCATCTGCCACATCTACGCCACCCTCTTCATTGAATTAAAGATTTATCTTTCTTTTTTCACCACTATAATTACGAACAGCTGCCAAAAATCTTTCACTTTGTATAATTTCATTTGTTTCTTGCCAATCTTTTGGAAGTATACTGTACAACCATTTTCTTAGTAGGTTTGCTTTGAAAAGTGCGCAAAAGTCTTTCTTATTTTCTATATGTTTCTCTATATGATTTGTACAAACTAAGGAATTTGGAAACTGTGATTGTAATTTACTAAACGATGGTGCCCTCCATTCTTCGAGGTTTATAACATATCTGCCAAACAGACCCTCAAGATATAGTCGTTTTTGGTCCCCAGGTACGTAAAGATTTATAGCCTTTTTAGCAATTTTGTAGAGATGCTGATGCAAGCATTGCAAAGAAACGTCACCTTCGAACCACTGTATTCCGTGTAACTGAACAGTGCAATAGTTATTTCTGGTCTTTATGTGATCTTGCAAAGCAATCACTGACACTTCCTTTGGCAAAAAGTTTCTGTTAGTGTCGCGAAAACCTTGTAAATCAAGAACGAAATTCATGTTGCCCCAGAGAGTGCGTGTGTGACACAGTTGAAACTCAAACGATGATTGATTCTCAGGCATTGGCATTTCTCTTATATATGTACCCCCACTACTCTTTTAGGTTTAAGCACTAAAATCCGTTAGTATTTGTCTGACCGAATCAACTTCTAGCACGTTACCGTATTCTACATAAATGATGCAATTTATAGTACTAGTGATGGCGTCTTCGAATCATATTTCAACGCACACACTGCCCGACCGCACGAGATTCCAATGCGTTGCACAGCGAGCTGATAAATCTGGTTTTAAGTCCTCACGCGAGTAATTGTGACGATTGATGCCTTCGTAGAGAAAATGTCTACCTGTGCCCGAAAACAGTGTATGATAAGCATCTATGAAGAGATTACTGTCACCAGTGAATCATGGTTGTAATGGTTTGCTTGGAATTTGTATTCCGTCTATGTATAAAGAAAGATAGTTTATTGTAAAGTGTTAAAAATTGAACGGGTTGAATCATCGATTTCCATTAAATGCTTTGTTGTCGACGAAACCTATAATTATTCTTTTGGGTAGTTGCCCGAGAATAACGTTATCCAGAATATCGCTGTGAATACCCGTGTGAAGCGTAAAAGATTTAACCTGAACACGGGTAATTGGATATTTTGCTGTAGTTTTAGCTAAAGCATGGGCGTGTCCCAGTAAAACACCGGGGCTTATTTTTACTCTGCGTACGATTAGCGTTGCTTCTTTGATTTTCATATTAAACTTACCATCGTCCGGCACGTCCGTCAAGCAAAATGCATCTTTACTGCGCACGAGTCGTATTCGCATCTCTACAGCGTTGACTAGCATTTTATCTTGATTAAATACGTCGCAATGCAAATAACCATTCATATCGACGGTTTTCCCTCCAAGTACAAAATGTTGTCAAAATAGGGCTCCTTTATTCGCGCCCGCGTTTTGTACGGGAATATTTGGCGCAGCATCAAAGTTTTCAACCGTATCATCGTACCAGAGCGCTGTAGTTAAATGCGAATCTTTAGCTGTTGGAGAATAATTTAACAACGATTCAATATAAGCTCTGTAAGAACAGGCGTTGTTTGGTGGTGAAACGAGCTTTTGATTGGAAAAGACGTCAACTTGATTGAAAAGTGAATGTAAAAAATTATGGACCAGTGCAACTTTGACGTTTTCCGCTGCAGCTTCTACAGGGTCAATCTTTGCTTGTATGTAAAGCATCGTGTGTGGAAGGTCTATATAGTGCTCGCTACCACATGGTACGACAAACTCTGGGTGCATCTCTTTTGTAGCTGAGTGATGAGACAGGTTTGTAATGTAAAAACTACTACTTTATATGGAAGATTGTATTGCAGGAAAAGAAAAAATATCTAATTCACTGAACATACACTCGGATGAATGGGAATGTAAAAACGCCACTTTTTTATTTACGGCCAAAGATGTCTGTGATATTTCTTAACGACGCTTTTTTCTTCTTTCTTTTCTTACTGGTCTTGCTACCATTTCTCACTTCTTTCGGCCCCTTCTTCTTCGTTCTCTTGATGGTGCGAAATAATCCACTTGAGCTTGCGAGCAGGTGCCTTATAACCTGAACCTTTCAGCATCTCAGATATTTTATCAGCTGCTTTCCTCTTTAAGTTTTTACTAGATTCTCGGGCTCTTTGTTTTATCGCTTCTTTAAATTGATACCGTTATTTTCCACATCACCAAAAACATTTAAGCCTGTTTCCCTATGGCTTTAGCCCCGCTAGAAATGTAATGCAACATTTTGCGAAAGAGGCCTCCTAACCATGCCCCTACTCCGCTACCCCTTTGATAAGTAGAGCCAGCAGAAACATTTCTTACCCCACCCCCGACTTTTTCGTCATAGTATTGAATGTATTGAGCCGTGTTAACGACTTCGCTTGTAATGTAACATAATCGTCAACGTTCCATACTCGAATGGCATACGTAAGCCGTGTTGATCTCTTATATCGATAAGTATATTCTGAAAATTGTAATAAAGCAAAAATATATCCCTACTGAAAAATCTCACGTGAGATTTCACGCGGAAAAAGAGATAACGGCGTAAAACTGGTAAATAATTTTGACATTTTTCGTCAATGTTCTTCACTTTTTTCGAGTGAAGAATATCAAACATTTCAGCGTCTAATCTTGATAAATTATCACCGGGAGTTTTCATGGGTTTTTCGTTAGATAAATCTGTCGCAGATGAACTTGTTGGTGTTACTGTTGTATCGGTGGGTGTTGTGTTGCTTATAGGTTGCATGCGTTCGAGCGTATCTTCGGGCACGATGACCATTTTACGAGCACTTTTCATAATGCTTCACTGCTTTCTGCTTCCAAATAATTTAGAAACGAGAATTCCTACTATGGGTGCTAGATGAGCAGGTAGAAAAGAGCCTCCCCTTTGCACTATTGTACGTTTTTTAGTTTTCCAATTTTCGTTGCTCGCTGACTTTTTTTTATTTATTAATTTGTGTAATACGTGTTTGTGCTTTTTCAATTGTTTTTTTTCGCAATCTTTCAATTTAACAACACCCTGCAACACATTCAATACACAGTCACATATACACTTGATGAGCGACTTATCGGCCGAACAAAGTATAGCCGAGCGGTGTTTACCATCGCAGTGAGAGAGAGCACCTAACAGAGCCATATGTTTTTTGGAGAAACGTTTAGTACATATCACGCAATGTCTGGAATTCGACCGTCTTGTCCCTGCCATTGTTGTACGACAACTGTGCAAAAAACTTACGCGACCGACTATTCTATCTATTTTTCCATCCCCCCTCTCTTCTAGTGACTAGCGTAACTTCGAATAATTTGAGACATAAGCGTAGTGCATTTTATCATCGGGAACTTTATATGCAAGAGCGAAATCAGAATTCATCAAGGTAGTCTTGCGATAAATGGAGAAACAGATATGAATGTGCATTTCGCGTGGCGTCAAGATTAGGCCTCTTGTAAAAATATTTGATCTTCCAGATACACTTGGCGGGCCAAGTGCTGTATTTTAACGCGATCACGTGGGTTTTTATGAAGTACAATATATTTTGTATTAAGACTTATATCTCGCTGCGATTTCCGTTTGTGAAAAAGATTCTGTGTTATAAATATTATGCTAATATTTTTATGATGACTTCCCTTCGTAAATAAATCTAAAATGACAGCATACAAAAATTCATGCATTAAATCATCGAGAATGAGCAACTTTTTCTTATGACTGTCGTTAGACTAATCGCTTGGTTGTGGCAGACCTTTCTGAAATTCAATACACAGTGTATCTTTATCAGTTTTGAGTTCAAACCGATAGGCTTCTTGCCACTCAGCGTAATAAAAGAGTATACGATAAATTTATCAGAAATCTTTTTACAATATGAGTTTTGCCGCATCCTGTAGGTCCGCACACACAACACGTAAGCGGATGTTCCCATCTCGTATCCATTTTTTACACTGACTATAAAACCAAAATTGTACGTGGTTTTATTGGCCTATATATTTTTTGAACACATGCAAATACCTCAAATTTTTTATTTACTAACGACCCCCAGCGCGCGGGGGCCCAGGCGCACAGTGGGCTAGAACGTCGAAAAAGTGATATAAATCTCGGCTTCACACGAATTTTTATCAAAAACACATTGATATCATGGCGTTTGAATCTGTGAGTGATTTACTTTAAGTTACCGTTTCCCTCAAATAGTACATTATTAATTATTAGCATGAAATTAGCACCATATCGCGAATTCAATTAAACTCTTTAATGATAATACGTTAGGTTTTGCTGATTCTAAGTCTGGTATCTGTTTTGCAAAATTCATTTGTTTAAATAATTTATTTAAACAAATTATATCAAAGATGGACTTTTTAAAGGATAAGCTCTAATTCTGATTCTACGGAGAAATTATTGTAGGAATCATATGAAACTGCAAAAAAATTTAATATATTTTCACTTAAAAGTACTATATAATATAGTATTATATGGCTACGTCTATATTTTATAGTGATGCAAACAAAAACATTATGATAAAGATGGCTAGAAACATGTTACTGGGTACTATATTATATAGTGTAATTTGAAATATCATACGATTTCAAATAACACAGAATATATTATACTGTTAAGTCCCGAAATTTAGGAAAGGAAAAATGATAATTGTCTATAATAAATTTTGTAGTTCTTTTATATATTATTTTACTTTATTTACAGTATTACAATATATCCTACGGATGCGTTGCGACTTCTTGTATAGTTGTCGTTGATTGAGTTTCTTCTTATTCCCTGGTTGAAAACTTATTGCACTTTAATTATATTTCCTTGATTTGCCCTCGTTTTTCGACAGGGGCCGACGGAGTTCTCGGTTTAGTTATCCTGAGTGACTGACGTGGGTGACGCAGTTCATCTCATTTATACAATAATTATTTGGGTTAAAGATGATCGAGATCATCTTGTTTTGAAATTTTAAATGGTCGCGTTTGGTTTACGTTAAATAAGAGTGCTTGCGAAGTATAATTGTTGCGTCTGTTTAAAATGAATTTAAAGAAGAAGTGTGTCATATTGCGCGACGATACACTTCGTCACGGTGTCGCGTGGACGAAACGCTGTATTGTAGGAATTTGCAATCGCATCATTTTCTTTTCAAATAATTACTGATGCGAGAATTTAAGGAATACGTCACGGACATAACAGGAGTCCTGTCAGACAAAATGTATTCCATCCCACAGGAGTTCACGATATCACTGCCCCTTCACGGCACTCACCTATATTTTCTTCTATGAATTCATTGTTGTCTAGACTATTCGGCTCTTGTTCACAAGATTTATGGTTTTTATTTTGCCTTTGCTGTGAGTCATCTGATTCGCGTTTGGCTAAGTCGTTGACAGTCTGCTCGATAGCATTTATTTTTAAAATGCATGGCGTTATTTATGTCTTTAATTTTCTCATCCCCAATTTTCTCTATTTTGTTTTGCAGTAAGTCTAAATGATTATTAATTTGTTTGCTATTTTTATATAATATCTCTTGTTTATTCTCTATTTCTACTAATTTTTTATCTGCTATCTCTCGCTCTACAGTTGCTAAATTAGTTTGTGTTTATTTTTCAGTCAGCAAGGTTTCTAAAGAGTTCACCTTTGCTTGAAAACTGCTGATTTTCTGTGTTAAGCTAGGCAACACATTCAGAGAAGCAGCAATCTCCGCAAGCTCGGACTCAATAGAAACCTGTTGACAATTAATTGCTTTTGCTGCGGTATCTTGGATAGAGCTAGCATAAGTCACTAAACTTGATATTACAGTACCATTCTTAACTGTGGTGATATCAAGACATCGTGTATTGTTTCTGCGTGAAATATCAAGCGATGTGACCGAAGATGGCGATGCTGAGGTGTCGAAACAGCTGCTGGAAGTAGAGGAAAATGCTCGTCTTATCTCTACATTAGCTGGTTTTCCTGAGAGTCTAGGAGATGGCGTAAACACACTGAGTCATGAACGCGGCAACAATGCCGGTCCATGCTCACTGTACTTCGACTCCTCTCTGGTACTGCTACTCTTGCAGGGTGTGGTAAACACGGGTGAGGGCGTCAAATGTTGCTGCTCAAGGTAGCTTCCATTGTTTGTTGGCGTAACTTCTCCTGATGCTGATTTTCCTGCCTTCCTTGAAACTCCTTCTTCTCCTAATGATACGTCAGGTAGAGAGTCATGCTCACGAGTGAGCATTACAAGTCATACTCGAATAATTGTTGACAAGTTTAGCATCGCTACTTAAAGCTGCTCGTCAGGGGCACGCAAGTAAACAAACAGCGTGCGCACTGCTGACCTAGGCAGCACATGAGACCGAGAGAGAGACAATATATTCGTAGTATGTGGAAAATACCATTGACTGGGCGATCGCGAGTTGTTGTCGCGACGCGCTCAGTCACTCCAGGATGGGCCACAGCCGAAACTAGTCAAAATCGGCTGTGCAACCCACTCCATGATGGGCCACAGCCGCAGCCAGCCGAAATCGGCTGTGCAGGCCCAAGCCGTTGTGCACAATAGCTTGTGTGCACACATGATCGTGCCGTACTGCAAGTAGCCAAGTCATTGGAGTTGCGAGCATCACGCGAGAGATATTGAGACATCGCCGACGACATGAGGAGCATCAACCATAATCCACAGCACCAACATCGGCCGCGGACAGGGCCAGCGACCACCGTCGAAGTAATTGGACTCGTCCGCCAGCAATGGGCTGGTAAGTTTGACCAGGCTACGGTCTCTTGTAATCGCGTCGGAATCTCTCTCTCGCGCTCGCGCACCTAGCTCTACTCATCACCTTGAGTTACAAGTTTTATCGAAACGTGTCTTGTCGAAAAGTGCGCTTTATTTGTCGAAACATGATTATGTATTATCGAAACGTGCACCCCTCTCGAAACGGTACCGAAACCTAGTTTGTTGTAAAAGCACTCGCGATCTCGCGCCTGAATTTGTGTCCATTGTCTCGCTCTACCGTGGTAAAGTGTTGTATCATGTTGTATTGAATATTAGTTTAATATTAGTTTAATATAGTGAAATATTAGTTAGATTGCTGGGAGCGACCCAGCTGGCGCTCAACGTATTTTTCTTGTACATTAATTATACACATGTATTTCCTTATTTTTCATATTATAATAAATGTTAGTGTCTAGTGTTCACTGTAGAGTTTTCGTTTACCAACCCAAGACATAACTAACTCTTTGAATTTCCCTTATCGAAACATACATATGTGCTCATCAAATAGTAGAAATCTGCAACACTTATATTTGTCATAGTCTTTTCAACGTAACCCTACTACCTTGGTCCGTCTGGCTAGTAGCTAGTTACCATATAAAAAGGACATAGAAGTACTGTTGTCTGTATGTACGTTAGATTCATTTTTCAATCATATAATAAGATACTGATTGTTTTAATTGGCATGAACCGAGACATATAAAATATAAGTTGGTCCACGATAATTTTAAATAATTCGGTAACATTTCTAAATTTAAGGTTTGAAACATTGACCTTTTTCTAATTAAATTGTAGTCATTTACAATCTGTGACATGATATTTGGTTGATGTAGATGAGTTTTCATGCATTCAAAGATAGCGACTGCATTAATAGTATCCGATTCAATTTTTTTGAAAAAGGCATTGTAGATTGCACAAGCAATGCGAAAATCATCGAACATATATGGAAGACTGGTATTATTACATACTGTATCAAAGTATCGAAATAATTTCTACATTTTACCATTAATTACTTCAATAATAAATCTAACTTTTGTTATAAGTCTTGTGGAATTTGCTGGTTCAGTTGTAAACTGTTTTTTATTCTTATCAATATAAAAGGACATATGTATCTTGAATCCATTCTCTTCATTGGTACTGACGGCATTCCTAAATCCTCTGTCAACAATAAGCACGTCTTTTGGCTTCAAAATTGTAGAAAAGCCGTAGTTTTGCATTAACGTATTTAATATTTCTGCATTTGACATGTTTGCTGGATAAGGTCTCAGAGCATCGCAAATATAACCATTAGACGTTACAATCATCATCGGTTTCACTAAATTTCTATTTTTCAACATACTGTACGAATTTTTCTGAAACGTATAATTAAAACTCTTTTGAATGTAAATATAAGTCCCGTCCCTGATAGTGATTAGCCTTGAGCATAACTTCAAAATAACATTTATCAGTTGTATTTTGGGAAAGCAGTGCAAACTCTGTTGGTTCAATATCTGATAAAAGACTTATTTTTTTAAATGTTCATATTTTAAACTGGCAGTTATAAATTTAGCACCCACATCGACTTTCGTTATAACTTTTGTATTCACAACTAGCATTTTAAACTTATAGTATTTTTTACAATAGAGACCATCTTCCGATTTCACATATTCATTTCATGGTTTCTTAGAAACTATTACATCATACATATTAAACCTAAACATATTTGAGAATCTTTAAAATTTAAAGATAGACAAGTCTAAAAAGGCAAAATTAAATAACTATTCAGAGTACTATCATAAATTTACTGTTCAAAATATTGCCGAAGAGGTATTGCGAAATAAGACAGATAAAAACCTTAAAGTACAAGATTTGGAATTACTTGAAAAATCATAAGAAAGTAGAATATATCACGGAAAAAATTGCTTACGGGAAAAAATTGTGATTAATATAGTCAGCACAACTTTACATAGAATAATTATGAAGAGATATGTAAAAAAAGTGCTATGATACTTTTGAGAAAAAATTTGAAGAAGTAGAAAAAGAGATTTCAAACAACTGAAAGAAATAAAAACGAATGAAACAAATCAGAAAATTGTTGAAAATAATGTTGGAATAGATAATATTTATTACGATTATAAAAAAAACAGCAGAATCAAATAAAATTTCAGAAAGTAAATTAGACTTTACAAATGATGATAGAAATTTTTCTGAAACTTGTGATGTTTTTGAAGTTGTTGCGGATAGCTTGCCTGATTGTATTGAAGAAAACGAGTTAGAAAAAAATGAATCGTCAAATACCAATACAGATGTTAATCATCTAAATCAAAATATAATTGTCTTAACTTCTGTATCTACACAAGATAATCTTGCATATATAGAACCATCGATTTTAGTTGAAACCAGTATCACTGATCGTCAAATACAATTTAAAAATCCTCTATTATATTAAAGTGACATGTCCTCACTTTTTTCCCGACCCTCCCTGAACAATTTTAGAAAAGTTTTTGAACCTTTTACGTACAATCCTCTTCCTCTATTATATTAAAGTGACATTTCCTCACTTTTTTCCCGACCCTCCCTGAATACTTTTAGAAAATTTTTTGAACCATTTACGTACAATATCCTGAAAATTAATGAACAAAATATACGGACAATTTCCAGAATGTAGGATATAGCATTATTTTATATAGCCCTTCAGCGTTAGCCATTCTAATAAATACTCGACAATAAATAAATCAATAAATACCAAAAATTAAATAAATGATTAAATACTCATTAAATAAATAAATATTAGAATAAATATTAGAATGTTGCCCTACTCTCACGACGTGGTTGTGCTGATATAGGCACTTGGCGTAAATTAAAATAATAATTGTTCAAAAATATTCTAGAAATTGTCCATATATTTTGTTCATTAATTTTATAAATATTGTACGTAAATGGTTTGAAAATTTTTTTAAATTGTTCAAAAATGAATCAAAAATTTATTAAAAGATTTCTCTAAAAGTTTAAACAAACCGAGCGAGCGTCAGCGAGTGAGATATTTTCGCTAGTGCAATTAATAATTTTTCTAGCCCAGTAGTGCCATAACCGAAAAATTTTCCTTTTTTACAAAATAATATAGCAGGTACTGATTTCAAAAGCAGTTTTAAAACATTGACCTCAAACGATCAAATTAACAATAGTATCATCTATTCTTTCAATCTTACAATGAGCGATATTCATAACATGAATAAAAAAGAAAAAATTCAGCCTTTGAAAAATTTTTAGCTAATCAATCTAACATGTGTCTTTATATTCGGCAAGTCAGGGCATCCACCTTGACTTGCCACCGCGTTTGCTATGCAAGTGTTCTATGCATGCTCCATCTCTCTTCGAGTTTTTGCGAATTCGTGTACGGGAGTTAAGTGTTAGTGTGAGTATAGTGAAGGCACGAGAGCGGGCGAGAGAGAGAGAGAGAGACGTCGAGTTCTTCGCACAACTCGGTGAGTTTTTCGGCATTCTTCTCGCGGTCTTGTGTATAAGGCTTGCATGGAATCGCCCCGTGCAAACCTACTGTAAGTGTATACGTGCGAATAAGTGTCGACCCGCCAGGGCAGCAATAAGGGCAGCTCTGCAGAGTAATTGTCCGTTCCGTATTTTGAATTCAACAGAATCGTAAGAAAACATTGACTTATGTCTCAACTGTATTGCTTGTAGCTTATAATTGTTTTAATATACTTGTTAACTGTTAATGATTCGTCGCGTTACTTATTTGCGCGCCCTTCGTATTTAATCATCCTTTTCCCGATTACCGCCGCCTCCGCGGGCATGTCTCCGTGCGCGCGCAGTGATTAAAGCCGACTTCTCACATTTATTTCAGAAAGCAGGGTTCGGTAGTACTCTGCGTTGTTTACAGGAGCTACCGGAGGCGCATCCCCGGGAGATCAGGTTTAGATTGAACCCCGCGGCACTGGGAACTGGGGTACGAGCTTCAGGTATCATTTAATTAAGTTTAACTTTGTTACACGTGAGTGATGCTAAAATCTGGATTTTGCCAGTATGCAACCACGCCGAAATTGGATTAACAGATTATGTACTTTTATCAATCGATTTCACGTTCATAAGTGGAATGATTGGAATGAATGGCAAATATACGTTGCATCAGACATACCATCACAAATATCGAAAGATGTGAAATCTACCAATAACTGTGGTATTCATCTATGCAGTTGGATTCGTGCCATTTGCTTAAAAAAATAATTATCTATTCAAAGAACAAAAAATGAATACAGCCAGAAAAGCAATAGCAACGGTATTATATAACTATAATTTTGCCGGAATCTTTTAATAACAAAAATGTTAATTTGAGAAAACTGTTGTTAGACGTAGGTAGTCCAGAATATCTTAATGAAGGAGATTATCCCATAAAAACAGGGGACAAAATACCGAACAATTATAAATCAACAAGAGAATCACTAATATCAATATAATATTTTGAAAATGAAGAGATCAACAACTAAATTTTTAGTAACATTTTTTATTTTTATCGCAGAGTTACGAAGTTGTTATAAGACCATATATACAAATCCTATCTTAAAAGAATGATGGATTTGTTGTGAAATCATTTTATACGTGATTCGATTGGTGGAAATAATGGGTTGCTAGGTTACGAAAACAAAAGCAGCGCGCGAAGCGCGCTTAGAGATGGCTAGTTAATTAAAACTTACATGATCAATTTATATAAAAATAAGAAAATAGTATTTTAAACAAATTTGAAAATTATAATAATTTCACTTTTATTTAATAAAATATTATAAACTCACTAAACTTCGGTACAAATTGATGTTTTATTTTTAAACTGTATATAAAATAACTTTTTATTTTCATGTAAAGCCAAAAATATTCTTAGCCTTATTCGTTGTATAAATGAAATTTGCTATAGTTATATAAAAAATGACGTTTTAGCAAAAGTTATGTTATCTTTTCTTTCTTCCCCGCGTGAAAATAATATACGAGATCTAATCCGCAATTTCAATTAATTAATAAATAATTTATTTTTAATGTAAAATTATATGAATAAATAGTATATTTTAATTGATCTCGAAAAGAGCAATAAAGTTTTATCAATACATTTTACTAATACTAATATTATAATTCGTTCTACTTCTATATATTCAAATCAACATAATATTAATCATATACTTTTACATTAAAAACAAATTATTTATTAATTAATTAAAACTGCACATGAGATCTCATGTAGATCTCATATGTTTGAAATGCGTATATCGATTTCATATGAGAACTTTATAAGATCTCATATGAGATCTCATATAATATTTTCACGCGGGTCGTACGCGTCGTGAATCGATTATTTGTTCTTATTCTCGTGAATTTGACTTTAGTGGATCGATTACATTTGATGGCGCTTGTCACCACTATTTGATACTTATCAGTTTCGAGTAACTTGATTATTTTGTTATAGAATTATATTCGTGTTGCAAAAAAATATTTTACATAATTAATATTTGCTTAGGGTGGTAGTTTTCTAAAGTGAGCTTAGGTATAAAAAACCAATTAAGACACGGGGGATCATAAATAAACATTTTTATTTTTTTCACAAATGTAAAAACGGATTGGTTGCATTATTGTTTCGTAAATAAATAATAAATTGAATTCTTATTTATACACATTTTTAATCTTATAATTTTGCTTTAACTTTCTTGGTTTATACCATCAAAATAAATAAATGATTATTTTACAAAGTTGTATTTTGTCTAGCAATAGCAAATTGAATACGAATATTAAAATAAATAAGATAAAAAATCATAAAAATAATTCAAAAAATCATCAAAAAGAGTTTAAAAATTACAAGAACAAGAAAAAAAAATCACAAAAAATTTAAAAAATATATAAAAAAAAATGAAAAATGGGTCTATGCTTTGCCACGTTCTCGATCGTGGTCCCGGGTTCGGCAGTGTGCAAAGCTACCATACTTTATTTTATGGGTCAAACTAAACAGTAATCTAACCTCTTTATCTGTACATAAGCGCGCGGATTTGTAAGCCATTAAAATGGTGTGTCTGGGTATTTAAAAAAAAGACAAGCATAGTCAAATTGTGGCTGAAAACCCAACTGAGGTTTTAAGTCAAGAAATACAACAGACCAGTAAATCAGCGGCGGCATCATCCTGACTCAACTCGGAGGCTGATACAGGGAGAGGAAAGGGTCGTGCCCTGAAAGCGGGCTTTCTAAATATAAACTCGATTAGAGGTCACCTACAGACATTTCGTAATTTTATCGCAGATAATCCCTCCTACCACTTATTCGGGATCGTTGAGTCGTGGCTGGGTCAATAGTATTTGTACTTTGGTTTATCCTCCTGCAGCCTATGTGGCCAAGCAAGAGCCTATCTACCTTAGTCCATACCTCACATGACCTCATACCTATTTTTTGAAGTGATACGAACCCCCCCGAGCGTACCGTTAGAGGTGCTACGTAGGTCACATGCATCACCCGGCAACATGAATATGTTTTAGGTGTTTATGTCACATTCCGTAGGCTTAAACACCGAAAACACATTCGCATTACCTTCCCAACAATTTGCTAGGAGCGAAAAATCACCGAAACGATCGCCGAAGTTGCATAGGCACACTGCGGTCACCCATCCAAGTAGTAACCGTGCTCAGCGCTGCTTAACTTCGGTAATCGACCGAGGTGCAGTTTCGCTACCCCACCAGCCTACCGGTGTGGCTGGGTCCAATAGTTGATGATCATCTAACCAATCTTCACGGTTTTACTGTGGTGCGTCAAGATCGCAATATTAATGGTGGGGGAGTGGCTCTATACGTACGCAACCATTCAAAAGTTAAAAAGCTAGCAAGCTCCAATCCTGCGCTTCTCGATGAGTTTCTTCGACTCGGTAGTGAGGTCAACGAGCATATGGAACAAGAGTACAATTCCTTTCTCCATAAATATCGTACAGATGCCCTTAATGGAGGGAAGAATATGTGGAAGGAAATGCGCAAACTTGGCCTCCTGCCAAAGCCTAAAGAGGAGGATCTTCATGGTTTTTCACCTGGTGAACTGAATGTCTACTTTGCGGGTATTTCTATCTCCTCTCTCGAAAATCTAAATGATGAAATGGATATAATTACAACGGCTACAGGGGAGGGCTTTACTTTTAAGCCAATAAAAATTAATGATGTAATCCTTGCTATCTCACAGTTCTCCTCGCAGGAGAGAGGGGCTGACGATATCCCCCAAAAAGTGGTGCTAAAAACTCTATCAATAATTGGTGACTTTTTAGTTCGTATTTTTAACTCCTCTTTTGCTCAAGGCATCTTTCTGGGTTCCTAGAAGAAGGCGCAATTAATTGTTCTTAAAAAGTGCGCAACACCGACGTCGGTTTCGGACTTTCGTCCCATAGCGCTGCTGTGCTTTCTTTCCAAGGCACTCGAAAAGATCGCTCACACCCAAATCACGGAGTATCTAGACAAAAATAGTACTCAGACAGCTCTTACTAGCACTTCTATTATTATTTGACTTCAGCAAAGCTTTTGATACTATCTCGCCAACTAAGCTACTAAGTAAGCTTCGACAACTGGGCTTCTCAAGGATGGCGCCCCTGTAGATAAAATCTTATCTGCAGGATCGTACTTAGATTGTTATTTCCAAAAATAATGGAAATTCTGAATGGTTAGAGACAAATCTGGGAGTTCCGCAGGTCTCCGTCCTCGGCCCGTTGCTTTTTAGCTTGTATGTAAATGACCTACAAAATGTACTAGATCGACGATCGGTAAGACACATTTTCTATGCTGACGACCTTCAAATTTATACTGACACGACCATGGACAAATTACATGAAGGTATTGCTAGAATGTCTGTAGCAGCGCAACAGGTGTCTGAGTGGGCAGGACGCTCTGGCCTTCATCTCAACGTTGGGAAGACTAAAGCGATATTTTTCGGTTCTAAACGTAAGGTAAATACTCTGCACGCAATGGAACTTCCAGGTATTGAGATGCAGGATGGGGAGCTCATCCCATTCAGCGGTGAAGTCGTGAATTGTCGCACTAGACATTAAACTTACATGGAGACCGCATGTAAATCAAATAGCAAACAAAGTCAATAAGGCACTGTATAGTCTGCGGTTTATTCGACCGTGTACCACCGAGGCTCTACGTAAAAGGCTGATCGAGACTCTAGTCCAACCTCAGTTGGACTATTGTTCAGTAGTCTATCTTGACGCTTCGGATGAACTCCGAATTAGACTACAAAGACTAAGTAATTCATGTGTGAGATTCATTTTCGGTGTTAAGAGGGACCAACATATAACCCCTTACAGGAAACGCCTAGGCTGGCTTCGTGCCAACTCCCGTCGTACATACTTTGCCGCCATTTTAATGTACAAGATTACCAGCTTGAGGGAGTCTAGCCACTTGGCTGCTTTCTTTACGGAGCATAAGTCGAGGTCTACGAGTAGGGGGCCCCAACCGGAACTAAGAATCCCACATGCATTTAAGAGGTGCGTCTGCGCGGATGATGACGCGGGGACCAGGGACAGCGCTACGCGCGAAGCTCCGCCTCTCGCCTCTTCGCCTCGGCCGCAGCGATCTTCGACTGAGCTCGGCGCTCCTCTTCACGCGCGCGCTCCACCTCCTCGTGCGCTTGTTCGGCCTGCTGTCGCTTTCTTCTGGCGGCTCTGAGCGCGTCTACCGCGGCCACCTTCTCGCGCCGTACTGCTACACGAGTCTCCCACTTGCGGTGAAACTCTCGCGCGACCAGGTGCGCACCTCCTGGAGTTGAGCCTCCAGCTCTTCCCAGCGCTCGGCCGGGGTCTTCTTGAGTGCTGCAGGGCCGTCCGCCCTGGGGCGCCTCATCCGGCAGCTCCTCAATGACCACCGAAGAGCGCTGGACCGATTCGGCGCTGCCAAGGCCTTCGAAGGCCCGCAATAGGGCCCTCAATAAAAAAAAAGGGAATATATTACACCTATCTATTGAAAACATGATATTTTACCCAACCCTACGATGTGAGGAAAGAGTATATAGTGATTTGTTTGTTGACAACCATCCTTACAAGTAGTGAACCTGGATACCTGGCGCAAAATTTTACTTCCATGGAGTACAAGAGAGTAAGTCCAATCTGAGATCTGCCCTAAACTTATCTGTTGAATGAGCCCGCTCGGCTACATACAAACATTCTTTCACGGTCGAAGCAATGAATTTGTGGAACAATCTTCCGGAGGTACTAAGAAATAACTTTAGGCGCCCGTGCTTTAAAAAATTACTAAATGTGCATTTGTTAAAACGTATTTTCTGTAATAATTTGTGTCCGAACTTACTGTATATATAGTTTAATGCGTGTATTACATTTTTATTCTGTTATTGCGATACTTTTGTTTATTATACGTATTGGACTTGTTTCTTTTTATTTCTTTTACATATATATTATTTTTATTCTTTTAACCTTTACCATATTTTATTATATTTCTTGACTGCGAGCATCTAATATTAATTATATTTTACATATGTATTTAGTTCTGGACATTATGGGGCCTCTGAGCCTATTGTCTCTTTAAATAAATATCAATATCAATATCAATACGGCGTGCGCGTCGATGGGGGCGGTCGGATCCGCCTCGGCGCCCGGTGCCGACAATCGGCGATCTTCCATGGCTGAAAAGGAATATCAGGGGAGTTGTAATAGTCGGTAATGTCTTTAGAAAGTCGCAAATAATTAAAATCGATCGCATGCTCGTCCTTGCTTCGCTTATGTCGCCATGGGCGGTTGCCGTTGCGCGCGCATTTTTCGCGGAGATACGTTGGCCATCGCTCGCGCAGAGGTTTTGTTTCGGCTACCTCACGGCCGCCCTCTCGGTCTTCCCGTCCCCGCATCCTACCTAGCCGGTTTTATCGCATTCACCCGGACTACGACGCATACCGTTTTCCGCGGGCGCCCCCGGGGGCGATTCGCGGTGTTTCTTGCGACATTTGGGGTCGCCTCGATCAGCATGCTTCGTGACGGACTCCGTCATCATCCGGCGGGTCGCGCGTCACCGAATTCTCGTTTATTTCCCTCAGCGGGAGTGTCTTGATGTCGTCTTCTTCGGTGTAGCTCAAGTCCTCTTCGTAGGCTTTAAGGTGCGCGATCTAGACAATTTCCTCATTTTCTCCATTCGCATCGGCTAGGCGCACCGTATTGGGTTATTGGGTAGTGGATACACGTCTACTCTCGACACCGCGTTCAATTTACGGAAGTTTATGCAGAACGGATGCGTATCATCACTACCGGGCTCGACCATGCGCTGTTGGAGGGTTTGATGATGCCAGTCTCAAGCATATCGCGCTCCTGCCGGTGCATTTCTTCTTCCAACTTCTTGGATACCGGGTAATAGCGCTGATTCACTAGTCGTGCGCTTCTAACTTCGATGTGGTGTTTAATCCACGACGTACATCCAAGAAGCGCATCCTCTTCACCTAGTATCTGGCCTACCAGCTCCAACATTTGCGCGCGTTGGCCTTCGGAGACATCCTCAAGCCAATGGACGACACTTGCAGCCCTTTTGTTGTTCCGATCCTCGCAACTTCCAAAGTTAAACGAACGATGCTTGAGACGCACCGCATGTTAGTATTCCAACTCACCACGCGACAGGGTGAGCGCCCATGTTTCGCACTATGCCGTGGCACTGTATAGAGCGATACTCCATCGGCACTGAAAAAGACGGTGCCGACTTACTGGTAACGCGCGCTATTGGTAATATAACCCGTGGCGTTTGCTCACTATATATAGATGCATAAAGCTTGCTATTTGCACCGTCGTTGATGTCCATATTGCCAATTCAATATGAAGTTGTTTTTACTTATACAATATGGAGAAAAAGAGGTGTTTATTACGCTAGACACATAAATATAATTATCACGGATAATTATTCTAATATAAAAAATAATAAAAATATAAGGGTTAATAGTTAAATAATGAACGGATCAGATAAGAAATTATTTTAACATATTGATCGCTTGATGATAAAAGGGCACAAAATATTTTCAAAGTATTGAGTGGCTCATTGGTAAAGATCTTACAATGTTAATATATAATTATCAGATACTTTCCGCAAACTTGCTTCCTTATAGCATTAATTTTTATAGAAGCATCGAGTCCATCACACGCATTTGTTCCGTGAGCAGTCGTATGAATGTACCACTCAGCTTGAACGGAAAAATCTTCATAATAATGAAGAAGATTCTGAAAATCCTGTTCATTTCTAAAATGTTGTGTAGCTCCATCAGTAAAATAAATAATTTTTTTAACGAAATCGAAAGGTTTCTTAGAGTAATTGATTATAATTTCTTGAATTAGGCATTCTGAAAATTTAGGGTTTTGTACCTTAAGACTTGTACTTTTGAACGGTGATTGCATTTTGAAAAAAAGTGATATACTTTGAGAAAAATTGCTCTCAACCTTCAATTCAAATTTTCGAATAGAAGAAAGTGTTTTGGAGTCAAAAGAATAGCACCATTGGAAAGGGCAGGAAAAAAACTATCGATACTTGTCTTTTGTTTTTTCTGAGAGACTCAGAATACGATTACGAGTGAGTTGAAGATAGCGCCTTTTGCACGAAAAATGCGTCGCGCACGCCCGCAAAACTAGCCACTGCGTCGTACAGTAAGTCTTTTTCAGTGCCGATGCAGCACTCTTCTATACGGTGCCACGGCATAGTGCGAGACATGGGCGCTCACTCTGTCACGTGGTGAGTTGGAATACTAACAGGCGGTGCCCCTCAAGCATCGTTCGTTTACAAGCCAAACTTTTTCCGTGTCAACGACTACTATAGCTCGGCACCTGAAATTTCAGTGCCGGGACTTGAATTCCAGTTCCGGCACCGTCCAGCACAGCCAAGCTACCGTACCTACATATACACGTATACACGTGGCGTCGTGTTATTATCGATTGGGGCTGCATTATTGCTAGGCGAGAAGCCAGCCACGTTTATCTCGCCTGTTGCCCGTTTCCCGCGCAGTACGGACAATCTCGCCGATACAGCTTAGCGCGCCGCACCCGTAGCACCTTAATGGCTCGAATATGGGTACATTCCCAGCGCTGGGCTTTGCTTCGTGACGTTTTCGCCGTTCGTCCCCGCTTAAGACGCTACTCGAGCCGGACTTTCCACTATGGCGCGATTGTCTTCGGCCACTTGACCGTTGACCGTTCTTCTTCCTTACACCCCCTTTCTACTGGGAGCATCTCTCCGGTAGACTACGGGGCGTAGGTATAGGCGGAGTTGGCGCTACGGGCTGATTTGGCTGGAGCTTCTTCATCCCCTCCAAGATCATCTTCGTGAAGCGCTCCATCGTCTCCTCAGGCGGCGGAGGCGTCCCCTCGACCGCGGATATTTTCTCGCGCGGCTTCTTCCCATTCTGGGGAATATACGCCCATTGCGCGTAAACGCACGATTCTGGTGGTGGCGGGTGTTTATATAGTTTCTCTGCGTCCAGAGATAGCTCTGCTTCGACCGCAAGTTCGAAAAAAGTCTCTATATCCTCGAAGTCGCTCCTGCACACCATCTGTTGCAGTCTGGGCCTAAGATTCCGATGCAGTAGGTCCAGTTGCGTTTCTAGGGGTTGCGGTGATTCCATCCTTTTTCATTAGTGCCTCCAGGCATGTAAAGTAGTCACGCACCGACTCGTTCGGTCCTTGCGTGCGCGCCGCAACCTCTTGCGCAAGCCGCTGTTGAAAGCGGCTATTCACGCCGTAGCACCGCTGCGCCGTGTTGCAAAATTCTGCTCACGTCGCCCATTGCTCCCAGTGATTTCTAAACCAGGTGGCAGCTATGCCTTCGAACAGTTCGGAGAGCGCGCTGAGCATTTCGCTCTCCGAGAGCTTAGCCAGGGTCCAGCATTCTTCGACACGATCCAAGAAAGTGTCAAGGCTCTGCCCTCTTGCGCTGGAGAACTTAAATCCCCAGCGCCGCACGACCAGTTCGCTTGCCACTGTCTATCCTCGCCCGCCGCAGAATGCCTTCTGTGCAGTGAGAGTCGGTGCGCCGTCGCTCGCTGCGTTCGGCGGCGGGAGCACCACGAGTGCTCGACGGGCCGTCGTCTAGTCGCGGGATCGGACGAGGCTCGGCGGAAGAAGGTATGTGTTGCGTTCACACACTTATCCGCGCGGCTCCTGTAGCCCCGCTCCCTGTGCAAGCACCTTCCGCGGGTTCTCGCACCGAAGGTTGCCTTGCGATCGAAGCGGCGCACAATCTCCCCTCGAAGACGGGCGGATTTGATGACGAGACCTCTCTCGCGCTGGCTCTCGCATGCTGGGTCGCCTTGATGCCCTCCGTCGTCGCTCCATGAGCTGAGGTGTTTGCTATGTCGCACTTAGCACACACACCCCACGCAGCCGAAGTCTCTCGCGACCGATCGTGCAATCTCTTGGGCACTATGGGAAATCTCTCTCGAGGCTCTTACTCTGGCCAGGGCACAGGCGGTACTGCCGATTTTCGGCAACGACGCCGTTTCGGCGCTCCCTCGCCCTACCGAGAAGGTCTCTGGCGTGTTTACATGCCGACATAAACACTACGCGCGGCCTGCTTCTCGCGCTATTTCTCGCGACGAAGAGAATATTGGAAAAATAGTTAGTTTGTTAATGGATACTGGTAGCGAAGTAACAACTATATCAGAAGAGTTTTATAACGATAATTTGGAATATTTTAAGTCATGTTCGACATTACCATTGTGCGGAAAGTTTATCAAATAGGCAACAGGAAGTAAATCAACACGTTTAAAATTGCAGGTGATGGTATCTACAAGAATAATTTGACAATAAATTTAATATATATTGTAGTACCGAAATTAATAAAAGATTGTATAATTGGGATAGATTCCCAAGACAAATTAAAAATGATAATTAATACCGAGGCGAAAAGCATAAGAATGATAAATCAGAGTCGATATCGTATTATATGTCGAATGCA
Organism: Torymus tubicola; assembly: GCA_035583055.1. Taxonomy (NCBI): domain Eukaryota; kingdom Metazoa; phylum Arthropoda; class Insecta; order Hymenoptera; family Torymidae; genus Torymus; species Torymus tubicola. The sequence continues at coordinate 36,893 of JAWWEQ010010324.1, forward strand.
TGTGAGGCAATACAATATTCATCTTTGAATATTATGGAATATCGTGATGGCGAAATGACCACAAATCTTTACATTCCAAGACGGATCTGGAATTCCAAGATTACGTTTATAATAAGTTTGATGTCTCCATTGAAGAGATTGAACAAAAAGTCAACACAAGCGACATATTATCCATCGATCAAAAACAAATCTTAAAAAGATTGACAATGAAATATAAACTTGTATTTTTAGAAAAGCAGGGGTTAATTGATAAGACATTATTCTTTTCAAAATCGTACCCGGTACCTATTCATTATAGAGAAAAGGGCGAGAAAAGGAAATAAACAAAATGTTAAAGTTAGACATTATTAGGTCTTCGTAAAGTAATTATAAAAACCTCAAATGTTGGTAGTCCGAAAGAAAAAGGATGATATAAGATTAGTCATAGATGGGCAAAAATTAAACGAAAAACTTGTGGATGATTACGAATCTCCACCATCGGTAGATGAAATTTTACTTGGATGTACTAAAAAACCTTTCATGTCAATCTTAGTATTAGGAAATTCCAAAATAGAATTTCGTAATCTTGTTTTGTTTGGATTACGCTCTCCAACCCCTGAATCGAGTTGGTTTCCTTGGAGAAAAACCTTACGCTTCCTGTTGTTCGTCGACCGTCCCCATAAACGGTCGATATAGGAGATCCATTCTTGTTGCATGATATTCTCAAATATTGTGAATTGTATACCTTGTGTATTTGGTATGCTTGGTTAAACATAAAATGGAAGGAATGCGGATCCTTGAGTTACCGTATATTTAACCCGCCTGGATTTGACAGCTCCCCGAATAATTATAGAGTAACCCAACCCTTAATTAACCAACGTAAACCATTTACCTATTTACAAAACAGAATGTGTATAATTATTCTATTCCTTACTAATGAAATTAATCATTTTAAGGAAAAAGCCAACACAGCGCCTTCGCAACCTCGAAAGAAAAGAAATAGAAGGAAGTCGCTAGAGGAACTAGGGTTCAATAAATGAAAATTTTATTGATATAATAATTATAGGATTTCGTTTATTTAAGATGCAAGTGCATCGGATTGATCTAATAAAGTATATCTTTATGATTACATAGACTACCTATTTCTACCCTAATAGACCCCTGACGTGGCCTTACTATGGCAAACAGTAAGTGCCCGCTAGATGGCGAGCGCCAACTTGCCACCTTCAATGAAAAATATCACCCCGAGTGTATAAGTAGGGGCCTGCGGCACTCACTTGATCTACTCATTATTACCACATTATTTTGCCTTTTTGCCTAATCGTCAATCGTTATTTTTGCAGTACTTACTTTTGCCTATACCTTGCTTATTGCTTTATTTATTTGGTCGAACGTACTTTACATTTACAACTTTACTTGTGAGTGGGTTGGTGCAGAGACTCTATAATTAAGAGTCACTCCCATTTATCTTTTCTCGCTGACAAACCCTGACAATATAACTTTTCGTATACGTTCAATCATATACGGATACATATCAGCAAACATGCGAAATGCTAAGTTTAGTTCCAAGAGAACTTAGAAGTGTCCGTATATCGTCAGTATTCATAAAAAGTAGGTTTATAAAGATAGTACGCGGCCATTTCAATTACTTGACGATGGAGCAAATGGATTACTGATGTCTAACGAGTATAAACACAAGGATATAACAGAAGATACCAAAGTTTGTGGAATTTGCTATGAAAAATTCAAGAAAATATCCGAAGAAATTTTTAAAGAAGCAGGAGAGTCAACGTCAACTGAATCTACATCGATGTATAAAAAAAAATTCAAACGTTTTCTAATTCGGAGCATCAAGGAAATTTGCAATCTAATTATGAAACAAATTCAGAAGTTACGATTTCAAAATCCAAGATTTATCAATTGAGACCAAAATGGGTATTAATTCAACCTTTAAGCAATTCCTGTTTATGTGTCTATTGTGCCAATTTCGACTTTATCGTAACAGCTCTAAAAATTGTGTTAAAAAAGAGTAAATCCGAGTTTTTTACACTTAAACAAGAGATCTTATCCATAATTGTTTGTTCTACAGAAAATGATTCATGTATTCTTCGAGAGTGTAAAATTTGCAAAGATAACACGATAACCGAAGAAAATTTTCATTTTGTTGAAGATTTACTAATTGATGAAATAACTTTTGCAATTTAAGAAAAAAATGATGTTGTAAAGAAAACTTGCATATTAGATGTTTATCTGAAAAAGCTGAACAGTTGCGCAAATACAATGAACAAACATAGACGAATCAAAGAGCTCCAGCAACGTGAAATAAGATCAGAAAAAGAAGATGGACTTTCGAATAAAAATCATTTAATTTGTAACGTTGTATTTCACCACGTCCCAATACAACACCTCACGACTTATTTATAATCAGGACTGGAGGCGGACGTTCCGACTGCTGCGGAGTCGGTGGGAGGTCGGCTCCTATGTTAGGAGGAAAAAGGCTTGTTCATGCACAATAACAACAATCGAATAATATATACTTTCTTTATTAAGAAACCTTACAACAAGAACCCGACAATAGTACGAGCGCGCAATGCCGCGCGGAGAGGTCAAGCGCACGCGGGCTGCCGATTGTCGGCGCTCAGCGTGCAGTTAAGATCTGAACGAATGCTTCTTTCTCCCACATCATGGTGTCTGAAAAGAATCCAGCTCTACCACAATGCTTAGAAATGTTTTTAACGGATCGGCCCGCACCAATTCAGGGTTTTCATTAAACGATCTGTTACACTCCGGGCCTAATCTATTGCCTAATCTTATCGACTTGTCAATGGCGCATTTATCGCTACGTTTTTTCTGCCGATGTAGAAAAAATGTACAGGCCAATTCCGGTTCACCCGGACGATCAACATTATCAAACTATCCTATGGAGAGATTCTAGAGACTCTGATGTTCAACCATTTCGCATACGCACAGTCCCTTACGGTATAGTTACTTCGACCTTCCTTGCCCAGCGAGTGATAAAACAACTCGTTGCCAATTATCAAACGGAATTCCCCCTCGGCTCCAGAGTTATTAGAGATGAAGTCTATATGGACGATGTACTCTCAGGCGCTCATTCTTTGAGCGAAGCCAAAGCTAAGCAGCGTGAAGTGATTGAGTTGCTCAAAGTGGGCGGTTTCCCTGTTCGCAAATGGTCATCTAACGAGACGCAGATCATCGATTGGCTACCGTCTCAGCTTTTGGCGGTGGACCTATTGTCATTTACTGACAAAATCACACCTTTGGCAGTGCTGGGCGTTTCTTGGTGTCCTCAAACTGACGAGTTCTGTTTTGAAATCGAATCTTCTCCCATCCAAGGTCAGATTACTAAACGAGCGATTCTCTCTAAGATAGCAAGCATCTTCGACCCTATGGGATGGCTTGCACCAATAGTAATCATCGCTAAAATACTTCTGCAGTCGCGTGGCTTCTCAAAATTCCTTGGGATGATGCTCTTCCAGTTGATGTTGTTGATCAATGGTCAGCTTGACAAGAATAAATAAACAGCTGGTCATGTCTCAATTTGCCTCGTTGGATTCATTATTCACTTCAATCTGACATAATAGAGATGCATGGTTTTGCTTACGCATCCAAGCAAACGTACGCAGCCGTCAATTATCTCAGAATTGGTCATGAAAACAAGGTATACGTCTAGGTATCCCCGGGGTATCCGTCATTTATCTCAGAATTGTTCATGAAAACAAGGTATACGTCTAGGTATACCTCTTCAAGGTAGCCCCGTTGAAGACTATCAGCATACCCAGGCTGGAGCTGTGCGCCGCTCACCTTCTCGCAAAATTAGCGAAACACGTCATCGAGATCGTACTTATTGACATACAAAGCGTACATCTCTGGTCCGACTCGATCGATGTTTTGGTACTGGTTAAGAGATCGACTTACCGCTGGCCAGTGTTTGTGGCCAATCGCTGTGCAAAAATCTTGAGTTTATTGCCGAACGCCTTTTGGCATAAGGTTCGGTCACTCGAAAATCCTGCGGACGTAGCCTCCAGAGGCATCGAGCCTTCTTTGTTTCAAGAATTCCATCTCTGATGGAAAATCCTGTAAATAGTAGCTTAGGTAATAAAATTAGTCTTAGAGCAAATGTTCGAACTGTTTCTGCTAACGAAACTCGGGCTTTTCAGCCTCTTCAACGCGAATTCTGGAGTTTAGTTGAGAATATTTCGAATGCCTCTAAACTCTTTCGTGTAACAGCCTATTGCATTGGATTTTTACTGAAATTGCTTAAGAAGCTTCGCTCAAGATCTTCTAAGACTGATTAATCTCTTATTTTCGCAAACTGGGAGTTCGCTGATTTTTCTGAGGATCCTTGCAGCATCGAGATTACTCCTAAAGAGCTAGAAAACTTCAAATTAATTTGGGTCAATTGTTTTGAATTAATCCATTTCTCTGAGGAAATTAAATAGCTCGCCTCTCGAAAATCTTTGTCTTCGAAGAGTACTCTGCTTCGCCTCAACCCAGTTCTGGTAAAGAGTCTTTACGCGTAGGCGGACGCCTTCGCAATTCGCTTCTCGATGAGGCTTCTAAACACCCTCTCATCTTACCCGCGAAGGGTGCGCTTGTTGAGTTGTTGATTAGACAAGTTCATCAGCGTACACTGCATGGTGAGTGGTTGAGTGGACGACTCCAAAACTCGCGGCAGGGGAACTCTCAAAGGTTATATTGCTATTTTTGTCTTCATGGTGACACGGGCGATACATCTTGAAATCGGAGAGGATTACAGCAGTGAGGCTTTTATCAATGCTTTCCACCGCTTTACGTCACGCCAATAACATTGTTCTCAACTCTTTAGCGATAACGGCACGAACTTTGTCGACGCTGATCGTCAACTTCGAGAGATGTTCACTGAAACATCTGAATATTATAAGGAAAACTCTGTTTCTCTTGCTCAGGCTTCGACCTCTTGGCACTTCATTCCCCCTGCCTCTCCGCATTTTGGAGGCCTTTGGGAATTTGCTATGAAATCTATGAAATGGCACCTCTGGCGAGTGATCGGTGAACAGATTTTAACGTTCCTGGAGTACTCCAATTTTCTCTGTAAAATTGAAGCATACTTAAATTCTCGCCTCCTCATACCTCTGTCCGTCGATGTTCGAGCTCGAGCTCCTCACCCCAGCACACTTTTTAATTCAACGATCTTCGTTCGTAGTGCCAGAACCGGACCTTACTGCTTCCAAAGTGTCTCTCAGCAAGTGATGGGAGCTTGTCACCCAAATAGCTCGAAACTTTTGGCGCCGCTGGTTTGCCGAATATCTGACGTCCCTGCAGCTTCGCAACAAATGGCAGCGCTCGACTTAACCTCTGCAGCTTGGAGACTTGGTGATTGTGAAGAGTGAAATCACACCTCCTGGAAGATGACCCTTGGCAAGGGTTACTAATGTGCATCCAGGCGCCGATGGACTTGTGAGGGTGACTACCGTCGAAACGGCTACCGCTGTACTCAAGAGACCTATAGTGAAGCTCGTGCCCTTGCTTCCAATCAACCAACCAATTTTATCCTTGTCTGTCCCGCCTTTACCTTCTGTTTCAGGTATTCATTCGTCCAGCGGTCGAAAGTGGGCGGAATGTTCGAGAATAGTAGTTTCTCCGAACTAAAACCTCGCTTTCAAAAGCGCAACTACGCACTGAAATAGAAGCGCTCTCATTTATCGCCTGTATCTGCCTGGCCCAATTAGCACAGTCCTTACTGCGAGCGGCAAAAACCTTGCTCCCCGCTTCCGCGGGCCCGCTCGGCGAGTCAGTTCCTCTCTGAGAGCCGAGGAAGGCAGACTTGCCACACACGAAGTTGCCACACAATCACACTTAATTAATACTATAGTCATTTTGTAGCCGCAGGAGGCACGACGGATAATCAGAATTCACTAAATTCATTGTTTTTGTTAAAATTTTTATAGTGCCTCAGTTATTTCTCCCGTAAGTATAAGTATAAGTATTTATTTTATTGTAAAAAATAGATATTACAAAATATTAATACATCAGCATATTCAGTAA